>RJWJ010004195.1:43222-71404 GCA_004363605.1 Indri indri
ACCAATTCTCTAAAAAAAAAAAAAAAGAAATGATCTGGACAACTAAAAAAATATATATAGAAAAAATTAGCCGGGCATGGTGGCGCATGCCTGTAGTCCCAGCTACTCGGGAGGCGGAGGCAGAAGGATCGCTTGAGCCCAGGAGTTTGAGGTTGCTGTGAGCTAGGCTGACACCACGGCACTCACTTTAGCCCAGGCAACAAAGTGAGACTCTGTCTCAAAAAAAAAAAAAAAAAAGCCAATAAAAAGAGTTACAGTAGAAATAAAGGTTCAGAGGAAGGTAGAGCATGCATTTGTAACAACATTCTGCATAATTTTGTATTGTGGAAAAAACACATAGTGTGAGATCTGTCCTCTTAAATTTTAAAAATACTGTACAGTATTGTTAACTGTAAGTGCAATGTTGTACAGCAGAGCTCTGCAACTTTTTAATCTTGCATGACTGAAACTCTATGTCCATTGAACAGCAACTCCACATCTTCCCTTTCTGTCACTTCCTGTAACTATGATTCTACCTTCTGTTTTTATGAGTTTGATGACTTTAGACACCTCATATAAGTGGAATCATGAAGCATTTATCTTTCTGTGACTGGCTTATTTCACTTAGCATAATGTCTTCCAGATACATCCATGTTGTAGCATATGATAGAATTTCCTTCTTTTTATTTGGCTGGATAATATTCCATTTTTATGTACTGTTGTCTCTCTGTATCTGTGGGTTCCACATCCATAGATTCAACCAACGTCAGATCAAAAATATTCAGAAAACAATTGCACGTACAGATTTTTTTTTGTCATTATTCCTTCAATTCAGTATAACAACTATTTACACAGCTTTTACATTGGATTAGGTGTTATAAGTAATCTAGAGATGATTTAAAGTATATGGGAGAATGTGCATAGGTTATATGCAAATACTACTCCATTTTATATGAGGGACTTGAGCATTTACGAATTTTGGTATCCTCAGATACTGAGGGGTGACCGTATATACCACATTTTAATTTATCCATTCATTTGTTGATGGACATTTGAGGTGCTTTCATCTCTTGGCTGTAGTGAATAATACTGCAATGAACATGAGTGTGCAAATACCTCTTTGAGATCTTGCTTTGAACACATTTGGGTATATACTGAGAAGTGGGATTTCTGGGTCATATGGTAATTCTATTTTTAAGTTTTTGAAGAATCTCCATACTATTTTCCATAGAAGCTGAACCATTTTATATTCCCACCAACAGTAAACAAGATTTCCAATTTATCCACATCCTTGCCAGTGCTTGTTATTTTCTAATTTTTGTTTTTTAATTTTTTTTTGATAACGGTCATCCTATCAGGTGTGAAGTGATGCTTCATTGTGGTTTTGATTTGCATTTCCCTGATGATTAGTCATGTTGAGCATCTTCATTTCTGTTGGCCATTTGTATGTCTTCTTTGGAGAAATGTCTATTCAAGTTCCTTTGCCTATTTTTAAGTCAGATTTTGTTTTTTTGCTATTGAGTTGTAGGAATTCCTTATATATTTTGGATATTAACTCCTAATCAGATGTATGTTTTGCAAATATTTTCTCCCATTCAATAGGATGCTTTTTCCTTGTGTTGATTGTTTCCTTTATGGTGCAGAAAACTTTTAGTTTGATGTAGTCCCACTTGTCCATTTTTGCTTTTATTGCTTGTGCATTTAGTGTTACATCCAAGAAATCATTGCGAAGACCAACGTTATGCAGCTTTTCCCTTATGTTTTCTTGTAACAGTTTTACAGTTTCAGGTTTAAGTCTTTAATCCATTTTAAGTTGATCTTTCCATATGACACAAGATAAGACTCCAGCTTATTCTTTTGCATGTGAATTTGCAGTTTTCCCATGACCATTTGTTGAAGAGACTGTCCTTGGCACTGTTGTCATATATGGCACTCTTGACTATATATATGTGGGTTTATTTCTGGGCTCTTTATTCTGTTCCATTTGTCTATATGTTTGTCTTCATGCCAGTACCATACTGTTTTGATTATTGTAGATTTGAAATATGTTTTGAAATAAGAAATTGTGATGCCTCTAGCTTTGTTCTCCTTTCTCAAAATTGTTTTGGCTATCAAGGGTCCTTTGTGGTTCCATATGAATTTTAGGATTTTTTTTTCTATTCCTGTGAAAATGTCTTTGGGATTTTGGTAGAGATTGTATTGAATCTATAAGTTGCTTTGGGTAGTATGGACATTTTAACAATATTAAGTATTCCAATCTATAAATATGAGATGTCTTTACATTTATTTGTATCTTTAATTTCTTTCATCAATGTTTTGTGGTTTTCAGTATACAAGTCTTTCACCTTTTATTCCTAAGTATTTTATGTATTTTGATGTTATTGTAAACAGAATTGTTTTCTAAATTTCATTTTCAGACTGTTCATTGTTAGTATATAGAAGAACAACTGTTTTTTGTATGTCTGTATAATTTTTGACTTTATAAAATATTTTGAGGCATAAGATCAAGAAAAGAAAATCAGAAATTGCAAAGAACATGTGGGGGAATGTAGAGGGAGATGAGCTATGGCACAAAGTCAATGGAGGTAGGGGAGTCTGCAGGTCATATAAGCTGTAGTGTCATGGATAATCAGATTCAGACTTCAATAATGAGTTCATCCATCTTCCCTGGGTACTTGCTGTCTACTATGTGACAGGTACAGTGATGTGCATTGGAAACACAATGATAAAAATTCCAAGGGCAGGAGGTAAGACTGAATATCTGAGTCTCTCAGGGGCTTGAGAGAATTGTAGTACAGCTGAAATACAGTGTTAGGTCAAGGTGATAGAAGATTTCAAGATGAGACTAGTCAACACTGCCACATCCTGAAGATATATTAGATAAATTAAGGGACCATGGCCACTTGTTTTAGTGATAAGGCAGGCATGGATGACATTTGACAAAAGCAGTTTCAGTGGATTTATTTTGGGTCAGAAGCCATATTATGGGTTGTGGCAGGTAAATGAAAGGAGACAAAATAAGTGGAGAACTGAGACAGAATCAGATTAAGATCTTTAGCTTCTATAAGCATTAGAAAGACAATAGAGCCCACTCTTAAAGGTTATGTTAAATAAAATTTAATTTTTCAAAATGTCACAAAATTTACATGTATTCTCGAGTTAGAATAGCTTTCTTGTACAGCATCTAATGGCATAGTTATGGATGAATACACTGTAACTGGCTCTGATATTTGCTTACCTTTGCTTTGTTGATGCCACATTACTTGGTGCTCAGGCTGTGTGTGGTGGTCCAAGCACTGATTGAGACACATAGAGATTCATTTGAGGGAACTAGGCTTTAAAGGAGAGGAATAGGATGGATTTAAAGTGAGTTAGAAAGCCAGGACTGAGGGATTGGAGGAGTGAGGGGCAAGGTGTTATTTTGTTTTTCATGAATACTCAAGAGTATTCAAATGTTGAAGAAATGGCACCCGTAAAAATAAAATTTTTGGATATGCACAGAAGGCACAATTCATGAAGCAAAGTTTGCTGAAAAGTTGGAAAAGACAGAATTGGGAGAACAGATGAAAGGATTAGCATCAGGCATGAGAGCAACACCCTCTCCTTAGGAAATACAGTGGGAACCCCAAGGTGTCCGCCTAGAATATAGTGTGTTCAAGTTAAATCAGCATGATACAACAAGATAGAGCATCCAGAGGTTTTAACATGTGTATGTTCCTACTAAACTCATGTAGGTGTGGTTTCAGCAAACTGTAAAACATATACATATATATTCATTTATTTTTAGTGGAAGACATTTTGTTTTGAGGAATTTGGTCAGAGCAACAGTTGAACTAGACTTCATGTTCACTTAGAAAATTTAAAATAATAACTAGCAATTATTTTAATGATTACCATATACCAAATACTCTGCCAAGTACTTTACAAATTTCATCTCATTTAATTTTTATCACAGACCTGTGGTTTAGGCACTATTAATACTGCTAAGGGTCAGGTAGCCAGAATGTAAACTAACATTTTATTACCCTGCTCTGAGCCACAGTAACATATTGTTTAGTGTCATTTACCAGGTAAAAAGTAGGATTGAACATAACAGGAATACTTCCTGTAATCATTTCTGTTATCACTTTGGATCACAGACTAAGATATAAACTGGATGTTATTCTTATATGTACACTTATGTGTTGATGTCGGGTAGGGAGGGAGGGGGAAGAGGGAGGGGCGAGGGGGGAGGAGGGGACGGATATATGCATACACAAAGGGTGCAATGCGCGCCCTCCGAGAGATGGACACGCTTGGGACTGGGACTTGGGGGGAAGGGGGGGCAAGGGCATCGTACGTAACCTAAACACCTGTACCCCTATAAACAACAAACAATAAAAAAAATAAAAAAAATAAAAAGATATAAACTGGACCACAAGGCAGAGGACCAATACAAACTGAGAAAGGTTTGATCACATACTATCAAAACTCAGTAACTACGCTGTAGTATTAGTTAATGGGATGCTTTATAAGCCACTGGCATAGATCAGTTTAAAAGGTAAATTTTTTTGTGGTAAGTGACACATATGTAAAATAATAAAGTGATACTTACCACAAAACTATCCACTGATACTCACGAAGAGTTTGAAAAGGGTTATGCAAAAACTCAAAAGCATGTAGATGATGTCATGTACCCGTGACTCTAAGCCCAGAGGCCGTCTCTGTAGGAATTATTCTCTAGCTTCCCTTCTGTGTCCTTCTGGTCTACCTCTCTGATTGATGCTCCCTAGTCTCGAAGACCATGTTTTCTGGAGTTATAATCCATTGTCCCCTCCACTCTACCCATCACAGACTCTGAAATCCGTACTCCCCTTGCACAGACATACCAGAAAATCAGTTCAATTCAATGATTTCAATTCAGCTTCCAGCTTGAAGGCTTATTATATATAATTTTATTTAGGCATATGCCATTTCTGGGAAGGAGGGCCTGCTGTTTTCATTTTCATTTTACGGTTGTGAAAACTAAATGTAGGAGTGATTTTTTTCACTATCCAGGCTCTGAGCCTTCTATAGGATAATATTATCTGGATAGTGAATTCTCCCAGGACAGCTTGGTGGCACAATGTAAATTGCTTTGTTGATCTCATTCATTCAGATAGTAATTCTTGAGTTTGACAGGTAAAGATGCTGAGCTGTGAAGAGTGATGGAGGCAATGTGTGAGTATCAGTAAGGGCACAGGTGGCTGCTGAAAATTATAAAATCAAGGTGCCAGAGGTTATGAAGAATCATACACAGAGTGTACCTGTTCTGGCTATTCTCAAGTATTAGAAACTTATAATGAATATATGAATGTATGATGTCCTTGATGTCATTTTTTTTTACTATCATATGACTTGACCATCATTAATTTTACTATCAAATGTTCTTGGTGTCTAACTTACCATAAAATCTCAATAGATTGCAGTGCTTTAGAATACATATAGAAAATATTATTATTGCAAAACCACAATGATACAATGAAAAATTACTAATATAATAGCATAGTTATTTAAGGATGTAAGAGAGCCCATTAAAGCATATGCTTTTCTGTTGCTATGTTTTCTATTTTTACTTCATTCCTTTACAAATGCAAAGAGAAGAAACTACTATTACTACCTTCAGAAGCTAGGAAGGAAAATGAGTGACAGAGATTCTCTTCTTTTTCCCCACATACAACATACCAACTTTATAGGACTTCTGTTGTTTATTTCATTGTTGGTAAAACTTTTTCTAATAAACCATTGCAAAATTAGCACACAATACAAAAATGTTAATTCAAAAGAAACTAATGCACTAATATTGCACAATCCATAAACTTCCCAGTTGATTTCTTTTTATTCATTTAAACAAAGTCAAGTGCTTTTTTTTTCCCTTATTATTGGGTATATAAGTAGTAAGTCAGTTACACAGCTCTGCAAAGATCTTTGGAAAAACATTCCTCCCTGTTGAAGGTGATACACTAATTATATGTACTACTTGCTTTCCATTTGAAGCAGCTATGCAGATATCAATTTTAGACCTTTAGGCTTCAATTAAAATATTCAGTAGTCAATAAGTATTTATTAAAGCAATTTTAAGGTAAGAAAGTCCCTATTAATGTTTTTCTATAAATGGAAGGGCAAAAAGTAACAGCTCAGTTATTAATTTGTAAACCCCAGGGAAGTTAGTTAACTCTGTGAGATTCAATTTTCTCCACAAGAATAGATAATAATTTCTCATAAGCCCAAGCATTTAAGTAATCTCTCTGACCTTGTATTAGGCAAAGAGTTCTCAATATGACACCAAAAACACAATCCATGGACGAAAAATGGCCACATCTGACTTCAGATTTTAAGGAGTGAAAAAACAGGTAACAGACTGAGATGAAATATTTGCAAATCATATATCTGATAAATGATTTGTGTCAAGAATATCTAAAGAACTCTTATAACTTAACGATACAAAAGTAAATAATCCAATTTAAAAATTGGGGAAGAAAAAATGAGAGTGATTAGTGTTACTAGATACAAGGTTTCTTGTAGGGATGATAAAATATTCTAAAAATAGATTATGGTGATGGTTGCACAACTGCAAATATACTAAAACCAAAGAGCTGTACGCTTTATGAACTATATCTTATATAATAACATTTCAATAAACTGTTAAAAATAGACAAAATATTTGAATAGACATTTTACCAAAAAAAGGTATCTGAATAACATGAAAAGATAGCAAACATATTAGTCATTAGGAAATTGCAAATTAAAACCACAGTGAAATGACACTTTATACCCACTAGTATGGTTATAATAAAAAAGATAACAATAAGCATTGGCAAGAATGTAAAGAAAATGCAACCCTCAAACATTACTGATGGAAACACAAAATCGTACAGCTAGTTTGTAAAATAGTTTATCATTTTTTAAAAAGTTAAATATGAATATATCATACAACCCATCGATTGCATCCTAGACAGCTATCCAAGGGAAATGAAAACATATGTTCACTAAAGACTTGTATATGAACATCCATAGCAGCATAATTCATAATAGACCAAAAGTGGGAACACTGAAAATTTCTGTCAACTGATGAATGAATATACACAATGGAATACTACTTAGTCATAAAAATGAACTACCGATATATGCTAAAACATGAATTAACCTCAAAGCATTATGCTATGTGAAAAACAAAGAACAGACCCAAAAGACTATGCGTTATGAAATTCCACATATATAAAATGTCTAGAAAAGGGAAATCTACATAGACAAAATCAGATTAGTGGCTGCCTGGGGCTCGGGTGGAAACTTGAGATTGAATGCAGATGGACATGAGGAATCTTTTGGGGTGATGGAAATGTTCTAAAACTGGATAGTAGTGATGGTTGCACAGCCCTGTAAATTTATAAAACATGTTTGAATTGTGCATTCAAAATGGGTGAAATTTAATAGCATGTAAATGACACTTCAGTAAAGTTATTTTAAAAACATAAACAAAGGAAGTAAAAATAAACTGACAAGAGTTTAAACAAAGGAAATAAAAATAAACTGAAACTTATTTAGAATATTTACCAGGAAAATTATTAATCCTATAATTTTTTTGGTATTTAAAAGGATAAAATAGTATTGTTCAATAAAGAAAACTTCAGTGTAATTCAACCCCCCTTCTCCTCTCACTCTTTGTAATTAATAGTTTGATGCTAAAATGTTATTCCTCTTACATTTCTACAGCAGTACTGCTAGTTAAATAATAGAAAATTCTCTTAAGAATAATTACAAAGTATGGTGGGTTCTTTTTAAGGTAATGAAAAAAGGAGATCTAGTATGACCACTTACCATCTTTGCTACATGACTAGTGGTAGATTGAAAAATTAAACAACCTCCTGGAGTTCTCTTCAGGGTTAGGAGTTAAGTAGTTTTTATGATTAAGAAAAAAATATCTGTTTATCAAAATGGGATTGCTCATTTTTCTCTTATTATTCATTGCTAATGTTAAGAGGAATGGAAAGTTTGAAAGATAATGCATTCAAAATTAAAGATTCTTTTTTCCTTGAGTTGTATTTTACTTTTGGAATTAAGTCCTGTGAGATGTTATTAATAAGAATAGCTAAGAGTTGACATATATAACAAAAATATAATCTTGGTGATTTTCTGCAACTTAAGAGATAGTTTAATTAACTTAGAGACAGCTGTTTTTCTGAGACCTAAGAGACAGATTTGGAAGGCTTTAGAAGCCATTCTCAAAGTGGAAAGGAAGGATCTGGTGGTGAGAGTTCCATCCTGAGATGTCCGGAGAACTCACAGCTATGGTGCCCATGTTGTGGGCTAGGAGACTATAGAAGAGGCATGTGCTTTAACATCTCTCACAAACCATGAGTTCCCTTTGCAACCACGACTCACTCTCTGCTTACCTAGGCTTTCATAAAATGGGAATAACACATCCTAACAGGAACATCTCATCATTCTCTTGGGAGAAGATTTCCATCGTTCTCTGGTTAGAATGACAATCCCGGAACACCCTAGAAATTCATGGTCCAGTGAAATGCTTCTGGGGTCGAGTGTTCCAGGTGGTACAGTTCATGCCTCCACAAATCACAGCTTCCCTTGACATCACTTTCTTAATTCTGATGAACTTGCATGTCAAGTGTGCGTGCACTGGCAACTTTCTAACACCAACAATAAATATTCCCAAAAAACATGATATACAAATGGGCTTTAACTCTACAGTGAAAGGGCACTTCATTAAAATAAAGTAGAACACCTATTTTATGAAGTTTGTTAGAATTCTATAAGACTAGAAGAACATTTCCTGAGCTGAAATTATTTTTTATGCAATTTTCTGGCAATGTATAGATATGCCGTATACTGTGAGTATGAATAGCAGATTCAGCTAAATTGTTGCTAAGATAACATAACAGGGCCCATCAGTCACTATGCTTTAGTTGCTGAAGGTAACAGCCACCTAAGGCAGGAATAAATTATGCCCAATTGTTAAGGACAATTATGTGTCTTATCACCTGGTCAGCAACAAGAGACTGGAATATATGGACCATTAATCTGTATGTGAGCAGCTGTTCTAAAGTCCCTTCCAGGGTGAAACTGAGAGACCTCTTGGCCTGCCTTGTCAATCATCAGCAAATTAGAAATAACTTAACTGGCATCTTCTATATTGCACATCATTTTTTAAAGGAGAAGATTAGCCTAGATAATAAATGTGCATTACGTTTAAAGCCAGTCAAGATTTCAGAGCCTTTACCCTGCATATTTTCTCATATTCTGTAACTGAAGCATTTTAGGGAAAAAGAGGCTCAAAAACAGGAGAGTCTACAATTCATTGTAAAATTTTTCTTATTTTCCTATATTTGTTTGCTTACTTTTGTATTTCAGCCTTGATCCAAAGATAATAAGAAAATGATCAAAAATATAACTAAACAAATGTGTATTTTAAGAATGATGGAAATATATATTTTATTTTAAATACATATTTCAGGGATGATGGAAAAATACAGGTAGAAAAAAACTGATGAAACCAGGGAAGTTAATTGCTAATTTCATTCTCTGAAGCTCTATGTATGTGTGTGTGTGTGTGTGTGTGTGTGTGTGTGTGTGTGTGTGTATGTGTATAAAGATATATATATATATATATATATAATTTCAAAATATTATGGGGTTACAAATGTGTTTGGCTACATGGATCACTTTTGTTATGCTTGAGTTAGGGTTATAAGTGTGCCCATCACCCAGATAGTGTTCATTGTAACTGTTAGGTAGGTTTTCACCCATTTCCTCCTCCCCCTTCCCCCCTGCTTGATTTCTGCCGAGTTTTGCTTCCCTCTATGCACATGCGTGCTCATTGATTAGTTCCAATTTAATAGCAAGTACATGTGGTGTTTGTTTTTCTATTCTTTAGATACTTCACTTAGGATAATGGTCTCCAGTTCCATCTAAATTGTTGCAAAAGGCCTTAATTCATCCTTCTTGATGGCTGAGTAGTATTCCATAGTATACATAACACCATATTTTGTTAATTCATTCATGAATTGATGGGCACTTGGGTTGATTCCACATCTTTGCAGTTGTGAATTGTGTTGCAATAAACATTTGAGTGCAGGTGTCTTTTTGATAAAATGACTTCTTTCCTTTGGGTAAATACCCAGTGGTGGGATTGCTGAATCAAATGGTAGGTCTACTTTTAGTTTTTTGAGAAATCTCTATACTGTTTTCCACAGAGGTTGTACTAATTTGCAGTCCCACCAACAGTGTATAAGCATTCCTTTTTCTCTGCATCCATGCCAGCATCTATTACTTTTGGACTTTTTAATAAAAACCATTCTAACTAGGGTAAGGTGATATATATCTCACTGTGGTTTTAATTTGCATTTCCTGATGATTAGTGATATCGAGCATTTTTTCATGTGTTTGTTAGCCATTTGTCTATCTTCTTTTGAAAAGCTTGTGTTCATGTCTTTTGCCCACTTTTTAATGGGGTTGTTTGATGTTTTCAAGTTTATCTGCACAGAAGTTAAGCAATGTACCGCTATGTGGTAGATGGTAAACACTTTAACTTGAAAAGACTTGTCTTTACCATTTAGTGTCTGTATAAAATTGATAGACCATTTGAATCTTGGAGTGACTGAAAATTATATTCTTCAGTTCCTTCATTTTTTTGTAAATAAGGGTAATGTCAGTTCCTATAATATGTATTATAATATGTATAATATTTATGAAATTAAATACATATATAAAGTGCTTAGAACCCAGTAAGAGGCTAATGTATATAAAGTAGTAGTATTATTTTAGTATTATTTCTTAATATCTCTAGTAGTTTTCTTATTTGCATGATTTTTTGTGTACATTTTGCTCTTTCTCTATTTTAAAAAACTTATCTACATATGTATGGATATATTGACTTTAATTGGAGTCATTTCCCATTCCTACACCCATTTGGCTAGCCAGATGAAGAAAACCTCTTTCACAGGTTGTAACAAATGGTGAATCATTTGGAAGAGGATAGGGGTGTGGGGGGTGGAGAGATATTGTACCTAAAGGACAATAGAAGCTTGATACATGTTAGTACTATTTCCTTTTCTTGAATATCTCTTTTATAGATAGAGTCAAAGTGAATAATTATGAAAACTTAGCTGTGCTATATATTGTAGAAATGTTTGAGAAAATAATATAAATAGTAAGTTATTAATGGAATTTTGATTCCAAGTGAAATAGAGACCATGGCATAAACAATGAAAGGGAGAAACTATTAAAAACAATTACTGTGTGGTTACAGGCAGGATTTTAGTTTATGTTTTTCAGATCCAGAATGTATGAATATGCGTAAGACCATCAGTGCCTGAAAGTGAAAAAAAAAGCATTTTTTCCATAAAGAAAGCAATTGTACTAATAGAATACATAGAATCTTTTTCTCTAGGTAGCATTCTAAACAGAAAAAAAAATTCTGTCAGTTGGAAATATTGTATGTATGTGGAATTTTCCAAAATATCAACTCTTCATAATATATAATTTATAAAACTATATTATAGCAAATACATGTTTACTTATACAATTTTAAGTGATATCCTAAAATGAAAGGAAAATAAGATAATTTAGTTGTTATCAAATCTGTTTTATATTGTCTCAGAAACAGTATATTCACTGGTATTCATGGGTTTTCTTTCAGTGAAATACTTTAAAAAATAATTCAGCCTTTTTTCGTTAGCTTTATTAAAGTTTAACTGCCATAAAATGCATATATTTAAGGTGTACAACATGATGTTTTGATATATATATATACATTATGCAATGATTAAATCAAGGTAATTAATATATCTATCACCTCACATACTAATCTTTTTTTTGTGGCGAGAACATCTTAACAATCTTCTACTATCTTAACAATTTTCAAGTATACATTACATTGTTATTAAGTATAGTCACCATGCTGTACAATAGATCTCCAGAACTTACTCCTCCTAACTGATACTTTATACCCCTTGACCAACATCTCTATGTTCCCCACCTTCCCTCCCCACAGTCCCTGGTAACCACCATTCTACTTCTGCTCATATGAGTTCAACTCTTTTAGATCCCACATGTGAAATCATGCAGTATTTATCTTCCTGTGCCTGGCTTTATTTTAGTTAGCATGATGTCTTACAGTTTTATCTATGTTGTTGCAAATGACAGGATATTTTTATAAAGCTGAATGGTATTTGTGTGTGTGTGTATCATCTATCTCTATCTATCTACCTACCTACATACACCATATTTTCTTTATCCATTCATTTATTCACTGATGGATACATAGGTTGATTCCACATCTTGGCTATTGTGAATAATGCTGCAAGGAACATGAGAGTGCGGATCTCTTTTTGACATACTGATTTTATTTCCTTTGGATATGTACCCAGTAGTGGGAGTGCTGGATCACATGATAGTTCTATTTTTAATTTTTTGAGAAATGACTATACTATTTTCAATAATGGGTATACTAATTTACATTCCCACAATGTGCACACCGTCACCAACACTTACCTTTCATCTTTTTGTTGATAGCCAGTCTAATAGATGTGAGATAATATCTCATTGTGGTTTTAATTTGCTTTTCCCTAGTGATTAGTGATGTTGAACATTTTTTCATATACATGTTGACCATTTGTATGTCTTCTAAGAAATGTCTATTCAGATCATTTTTTTTTGCCATCGAATTGTTGGAGTTCCTTACATATTTTGGTTATTAACCTTTTATCAGATATATGGTTTGCAAATATTTTCTTCCATTCTATGGTTGTCTAAGTGAAATTCTGAAAGCATTTTATTTATTTATAATGAAGGGAAAGTCTTAGGATTAATTTTGCATGACCACACTTTCACCAAAATCCAAACAAAACACAATTAAGAGCTCTCATATTTCAGACTGGTGATTCTCCATTAAGCAATATTTTGTTCACTAATTCATTTAATTTCTCACCAAGGGGTTAAAACAAAACTTATGACCCATAGTTTTGTTTTATAAAATTTGACATATATCAAATTGTGTGTAATGCATCTAAAGCAGTGCTTCAGGAAAAAAATATGATCTAAATGCTTATATGATTAAAGAAGAGTGGTTGAAAATCAATAATCTCAGTTTTCACCTAACAAACCTAGAAAATTTTCAAATTTAAACCAAAGAAAAGCAAGTAGTAGAGAAAATTAACAAGGTCAAAAGTTATTTTTAAAAATGATTAATAAAATAGAAGCTCCAGTAAGACTGATTTAAAAAACCCTAAATTATCAATGTCAAAAATGAAAGAATGACATCAATCTTGAATCTATAGATATTAAAAGGATAATAAGGAAGTATTATGACAAGTTTTTTTCCAATAAATACAATTCAGTTTGATGTTCTTTTTTTGACTTATATAAATATCTTTGTATAAAGAAAATATGCCCTCCCTAGGAGGCATAGCCAGGTGCTAGGTGGACAAGATTGTCATAGAAAATGACAACTTAGTGGTTCATGCATGACTTAAAATCTTCGAATCTTTAACTTAATAATGAGTGATGGAAAATTCATAAATGAAGAAGCAGAATAAACAATACCTAATTTTTCTTTTTAACTTGAGAATATTTTACTATGTTCTTTTTTACACATATAAATTGAACACAGTCTATAATGTGTTACTATAATTCCTAGAAATACAATGATGAAAGACTGATACCATCTCTTCAAGGCTGGCAAAGCTGTATAATTTCTCTTGTATCAGGAATGGTATTGAGATGTGAATTGAGCTTCCTCACTATCACCTTGCCTAGTAATAGAGCTGAACTACTCACCTCTACTTTGGGGAATGGTAAAGACTTGAAGGGCTTGTTTCAAGAGTGACAGACTATAGTTAATAACAACTTATCGTACTTTCAAAATTGCTGGGAGAGTAGATTTTAAGTGTTCTTACCACAAAAATAAGTATGTGAGGTAATGCATTTGTTATTTAGCTTAGTTGAACCCTTCCGCAATGTATCCATATTTCAGAGCATCGTGTTGTACACAATAAATAGTTACAAACTTTCTCATAATAAGTCTTTGAAATCTGGCACGTATTTTACACTGACAGCACATATTAATTTAGATGAGTCACATTTTAAATTCTCAATAGCCACATGTGACTACTATATTGGATGCACAGATATGTCTATAGCAACCTCAGTTAAACTTGTCACAAGCAACCTGGGCTGAAATAAATCCTTTTGCCAAAATTAAAGATCAGCTGAGACTAACTAGTTTATGATTTTGAAGTATTTATTTTTGTCCCTACCTCAAAGATCTATCATATTGTGTAAATCACTGCTTTCGAAATGAGATTTGAACAGTAATCTGTTGGCTGACAGAGAGAGGTGGATCTTACAGGCTAGTGTTCCATCTGGACTACAGTAGGCGAAAGTCGACAACCAAAAGGAAACTGGCAAAGAGAAATAAGATAGAAATCCCAAGAACAGTGCTGGAAACAGCTAATGCTGCAAGCTGGAGCCATACCAATTCCAGGCAGACATAAATATTAAACACAGAAGGAATTTAGCAATTGAAACAGAAAAGAACTTCTGGACAAAGAGTACAGGCAGAGTTTCACCACAACAATGAGAATAATGTCTAGAATGATTCAGTATTGGCAAGCAAATAATGCATCTTGTCTTTTCACATCCCCAAAATGATATGTATATGGAACTCTTTACGTATACATATATGGCTTGCTTTTTTCTGTCCTTGTTTATTAATATTTTATTTCCAGAAAAAAGGTTATTTTAATTAGAGTTAAGTAGAAAGTAGAATTAGAGTCTTTTTAATATGTTGATCACTTACACCACCTATTGAGATTAGAATGTTGAGTCTTATGCCTACATTTATGATAGGTTTATTTATTTTTGTGTTTAGAATGTTGTCTGGATTATCTCTTGCTTGGCTCTGTTATTAACAGGGAATGTTGTTAGCAGAGTTTCTGTTCCCATGCGCTAATCAAGGTGCATAAATCGCGATAATTGACCTGGGCTGATTTCTGTTCCTCCTTCTAGTTAATTAGAGATAGAGTCATCACAACTAGATAAAAGAAGCAGAAAGCACTAATAGAATGATTACGTTGAATATTAGAGACTCAGTACATAATCATGGATTAGCTATTGCAGATAAAAGTGTGTTTACTTGAGTTTCAGAAACAGGATTTTGTATACTAAAAGTTAAATCTTAAAATCGACTCACATTCTTGTAATTAAAATAACTTGCGTCCTTAGTCTCATGGTGTTCAAGGTAGATGCATGAGACAAATCATGGGCTTAGAATGACTGGCTTCTCTCATTTTAACATTTTCTGAAATAAAAGAAAGGCACCTGTTTCTTAATAGTGTCCTGAGTTAACTTTGCCTTAATAATTTGAATGAAAGATCAGTTTAATATGGCAAAGGAAGAAGCCCACCTTTCCTTATGCCATTTTAACTCCAAACAAGGGAAACAGATGAAAATAAAAAGCTATCATCACTCTCATCATGGTAAAATGATGAAAGCAATTTTCTTTAACTGATTTCAAATACACTAAAAACATGCAAAGAAATAGTTTGAGAAATCAGAGTTATAAACTGCTCAGTGAAAGGTTTTTAAAAAGCTAGGCTACTATCAGGATTTACAAACAAACAGAATTGGATATATGTAAGATATTATATCATGCAACATAGAGCTTTATCTGCAAAACTGGATATACTCTTTTTCCTTCACTTTTACAAACCCCTGGTTTCTATGGTTACTAAATTGATTTCTGATCATTATATGGATTGGCCTGCTGAGGGAAAAAAGCATATTTCATGTGTTCCTTCTTTTTAACTAAATTTTTATTTTGAGATAACTCTAGATTCATGTGCACTTGTAAGAAATGATATCAAGAGATCTTGTATGTATATGCTTTACCCACTTTTGCCAATGATTACCATATCGTAAAACTTATATAGTTCAGTATCAAAATCAGGAAAAGGGCATGAATACAATCCACCCATTTTATTCAGATTTCCTCATTTTTACATGTGCTTATGTGTGTGTTTAGTTTTATGCAATTTTATCACATGTGGAGCTTGGTGGTGTATCCACCACTACAGTCAAGATGCAGAGCAGTTGTGTTACCACAAGGATCCCTCATGTCATCCTTTTGTAACTATGTCCACCTGGATTCCACACTAAGTTCCCACTTCTAACCCCTGGCAATTCCTAATACATTCTGTGTCTCTGTGGTTTTATTATTTCAAGGTTAAATAAACGGAATCATTCAACATGCAACCTTAGGATTGGCACATTTCCCTTGAGAATTTATCCAGGTTATTCTGCAATTAGCAATTCATTTCTTTTCATTGATGGGTAGTACTCCATGGTATTGATAAATCATAGTTCTTTTTAACCATTCACCTGTTGAAAAACATCTGGTTTGTTTCCAGTCTTTGGCTGTGACAAACCAAAGAAGATATGGGGTTCTTCTTGAATGAATTAAAATGAAATTTCCAGTGAGGTCTCATGGTGTAGGATGGGTGCTCTCCCTGAGCAGTCCACAGGAGAACGAGAGCAGAGGGGTCAAGCCCTGCAAGACCATTTCTTCCGGCACCTTCACCTGATCAGTCTTATCATTCCCGTTTTCTTGGGCTGGGGAAGTGAATGAGGAGTTGACACAGGATTGGGTTTTAAATGAGCTGATGCCCTTCCACTTTCCACAGGGAAGGAAACATTGAGTTAGAAATGACTGTTCCTACCCTTCAATGACATCATAAAACCAAACATTATAATGCAAAATAAGTGCCATTTTGGATCCTTTAGAATTAATTAATGGTGTTTTTGAATACTAGGGAGCTCATGAAGAAGAACGTGTTCCTATTCAGCTAAGGAACAAGGCTTTGCTGGGGAAAAAGCTTTAATGCTATTTGCCAGAGACTGACAGTAAAAATGACACATTCAGAATTTGGAGCAAAGAGAGTTAGATGTTTTCAGGGCATTCTTTGTGTCGTTAATAAGGTAGAGGACTGTGAAAACCATTTGAATAAGATAAAAGAATATTGCTCTACTCAAAGACATTCAGAGATGTGGCATATCTTAAAAAGAAAGTAAAGTTTAAAAGCACGAATTGCACATAACGCCCTCTTGCTTTCTAACATAGCTCTATTTCTACAAACAAGTCAAAGGTTTGAATACTTTACTGAACTATAAAGCTGAACTCATGATTGTAAATCAGGCAGACAACAGTAAGCTTAGGTATGCGTCATTCTTTCTTCAGTTTTGAAGAGGAAGCAATCCTGGTCCCTGGTTCTCTCTGTGTGTTTAGGGTAGAGACTGTACATTGCCCTTCAGAAGGGGGACTGTTGGGTTTTTGTGTTAAGGTCATTTAAGTCGCAAAAAACAGCTATTTCTCTCTCTCTCTGCAAATTAAACACACTCCCCGTTGTGTTGTAATGGATTTCAGTCCTTTGTAATTAAAGATCCAACTGTTCACCTCTTGAAACCAAGAGCTTTTTACCACATTGTTGCTTCATTTATCTCTGAGGAAAGACACACATCCACCCATTTGCTATTGGAGTGATGCAGTGCTGTCAGTATTGCTGGCAGTAACACAGTAATAAAAGTGAACAGTAGACATTTTAGAAGAGAACCATTACCTTGACTCACTAATGAGTTTTGTTTTTCAAGAGCTTTTCAGTAAAAAAAAAAAAAAGATTTACAACAGAGGAAATCTCAAAGTAAGATGACGGGCTCTTCAGAGCCTTATCACTGCCCAGAGTGATTAAAATATTTCCTCTCTAGCTCTTCAGCTGAGCTTTACGTTTCCTTTTTCTAGTATTTCCTTTTGCCTTTCATCACAGAATTTCATTTCTTGCTTATTTTCTTCTCTTTTACTTCTAACTCATTCCATGTTCCCACACGACCCCATGACAAATTTCTCTTTTACCCAATTCTGAGTTTCCCAGAAAGCAGAGCCTGCGGCAGAGGGAATATGTGCTATTACCAAAGACGCAGGAGTGGGTGAGGAGGGAGGGAGCAGGGAATGAGGAAGACTGAAGGTGAAGGTGCCTTTTCATGCTGATAGGGCTGCTTATTGAGTGCACTTGTTGCTAGATCCATGGTAACATGCCCCCAGGAAGCTAAATAAACTTCCTTGTAACCAACTTTAGGGTGAGGGGGAACAATTCACTCACTGGCTCCCATCTCTGACTGTTCAAAGGTTCACCCTGTGGAGCCTTGCATTTCTGGTGATGGATGTGTGGACATGTGCATCTCATTGGTTCTTCTGGTGCATTCAACAAAGAAGGCCTGAGTAGAAGTAGAGGTGCTGTTAGGGGATGTCTGCAGGAAGCCAGCCAGAGATCGTGCAGAGCTGGTTGTCGCAGCAGCAGCTGGAATAGAAGATAGTTGATGCTTAGAGAATCTGAAGAGCTGCCCGAGATATGTCCAATACATGCTGCAGTTGCTTCTTACAAATTGTTGGTCTACGCAGGAGCACAGATAAAACTTGTCTCTGCAGTCCAGGAGGATTTAAAATAGTCTTGGAACTATGTTCTTATGTTTTAAGAGAGCACTAATTCAATCCTAAGTTTGAGCACCTGGAAAGCAGGGATCATGCATGATTCCTTCTACGTTCCCAATATGAAACATAAAGTTTGCCACAAAGCACGTGCTCGGTGCAACTTTTAATAATAATGAATTTTTACACATAAGTTGAATTTGCATCTTAGAGGCGCTATGGCTTATCAATTTAATTATTAAAAGAATAACATAATGTACTTTTATGACACTAGTTGGTGTGGCGGCATGATCAATCAAAGTTGGAGGTTCAGTCTCTGACATGCTAGGGTCATTTAAGAGGTCTGCTCTTAATAATTAATTAAGTCTTCAAATGAAGATTTAGGAATACCAGTTTATTTTTTTTCTCATGTCTGCTATGGGACAAATAAAAAAGACATCCATCTTAAACTATGCTCAAAGATGACTAAATTGATGGGAGAGGAATTTTGCAAAAGAAAATTGTCATTCAACTCAGAAATTTCTGGAGACTGTGTGTCCATTTTTATCTGATTAGTCTGGTCTGTGCAAGCCCAAAGTCCTAGACCTGCTCATGTATTAGCCAATATATGAGCTTGAAGGTATTTCCAATAGCTCGGATAATAGCCACTTATGCCCTTATATTGATGCTGCCTTAGGGAATGTTATCTAAAAAGGTTCACTAAGAACACTAAGCTACTATAGGCAAACAGAAGTCTAAAAATAATTCAGTAAGTGGAAGCAATATCACAATGGGCCAAGATTATTTGGCTGTTTTTTAAATTTTGTTTTTTGCGATTGAATATTTTTAGTTTTGTTTCTGAAAGGTAGGTGATTATGTATAGACTGAATCATAGGAACTATTTAGCTGTTATACTTTTAAAACACAATCAAATCTGTATTGCTATAGAAATACTAATTTGTATTCTAGATTAAGGTACAACAAAATGATTTGCATCTCCTTCTAGTAAAATTCAAACAATTGATTTTTTTTCAAATCTCATAATAACACCTTTTAGTTAGATCTTTTGTGCTCTTTTAAAATTTTCTTTTGCAAAATATGTCTCACATTAATTTAGTGATATAAGGATTTTGAAATCATCTTTGAATATAGTTTAAGATGGATGTCTTTTTTATTTGTCCCATAGCAGACAGAACAAAAACAAACTTGTACTCCTAAATCTTCATTTGAAGACTTAATTATCCGTAACATCTGCTGAATCCACCTATCCAGTTGATAGGAAGATTACTTTCTTCTTTTTCTTAATTACTATTTTAGTAGCAAATAGTGGAAATGAGTATGCATTTTGATGAAGCATGAGCACCCAGAATGAGAAATGTAAGTATAAACAGGTTCACTTCCTCGCTGTCTCAATATCTCCATCCTTAGTCAAGGGACTTTGATGTTTGTCCCACATAAGGGGTTGAATATATTTTCATGCCCCCTGACTCTGGGTTCCACCATGTAACCAAGAGAATTAGCTGCAAGTGCCTGTGCCTGTCCAAATCTGGGAAAACACATACAATAGGCCTGGTGTATTTCTCTTTGCCCTCTTGTGCCTCTCTGACCCTGCCATGAGGAAAATGTGTCCAGGCTAGGTGACTGGTTCCAAGAAAAAGATAAAAAACTCAGGAGCAGAGCTGTTCATCCTATGGCACAGTCCTCTAGCTGAGCCACAAACACAGGAGCAAGCTAGCCAAGATCCACAGGGCCCAGCCCAGTCTGGATATGATGATCCTTCTCCAGTCGACCCACAAACGTATGAGCTATGATGCAAATAATTCTTGTTTAAAACTACCATGTTTTGGGATAGATACAGAACTGATATAATAAGTATCCGTTGACACCCATAGTCATCATGAACAACCTTTAAAATGTGAGCATTATAGTCAGTATGTTAATAGCATTTCTGCAAAAATTATAGCTAGTATGTTACCTATAGCTATGATATGACTAGCAATGATAATATACTACTCTCCTTCCTTTACTGAAGGATTCTCTAAAATGTACATATAAAAGAGCATATTCAGATGGTACCAAGATGAATTCAATTTCATTTCATTCCATAAGAAATCTGGAAGTACTGTTCTTCATAGTAGCTTGTACATCCTTAGCAGAATCTTGCAAGTTTATGTAGAACATTTGTGGTGTAACATTATTCACAGAGTTGGCTTCCATTAATCAGTTTAACTTATTTATTACATGTTTATTGAAGGCCTGCTTTTTCTAGATCTAAAAATATAAATGTGAAGGGAACAGCCACTGCCTTTAAGGAGAATACAGTATTATTGGAGAGATTATGTGCAAGTTAACTTTTACAAAAGAATGCAAGAAATATGAAGACTCATTGTCATTTTGAAGTCTGCTTAAATAGAAATGTTTAGATGGTGGGAAGGGTGATATTTTCCAGAAGATATTTGACATGGTAAAGTAGTTTTTATGTAGATTGATTTCCCTTTTTACAAAGTATAAGAGAAACATGTATATCCTAGATTTCAATTTTAATACTATTGAAAGTTTTCAGCAAGATTTTTTTAAACTACCATACAAAATCAGTCACAAAAGAAAAAAAGTTATTTTCTTCTTTTTATTTACTTTTTCATGTATTTACTTAGTAAATACCTGTCTTCCCTTGACATCAACCTGTTTCAAGACCAAGACAAATGTCTTATTCATTGTAGAGTCTCAGAAATCATTTCCCAAATGAATAAATCATTAAATATCATACCATTTATAGGATACCTACATTTGATTACAGTGCAGTCAGTGTTTTGAAAGAAATATTTTAGGGCTTCAAATGTAAAAAATACATGCTACAAGAAGTTGTACCCAGATCCTAGGGAGTAAAGCCAATGCATCCACTTTAATATTTTTCACTGTTAATTGCTAATCAGAAGGGACATCAAAGAATTCTTTGTTTTATCTGCTGCTCAGTCATGGCATATTTAAGTGGGATACAGTCTTCCTAGCCTCCATCTAAATTGCTTGTAGATAAAAAGAAACTTCCTGTTTCCCAAGCCATGATAGAGCCTGATGCCACCTCTCCTATTTCGGAAGTAGAGCGAGGGTAGTGTGGGGGTCAAAATTTGTGGTAACAGAGTCAAGTTACCTGAAGTCAGACCTGGTCTCTACCATTCACTAGCTACCTTAGGCTTAACACTCTGTTCCTTGGTTTCCTCACCTGTAAGCCGGGGATTAAAAAAAGATGTAAACCCATAGGATGTTCTGAGCTCTTATGATTTAACACATGCACATAGGACAGTGTGGTTGGTGCATATGCAAGCGGTGATTTTTCCCTCCCTTATTCCCTGATTGGGGTCCCCAACTTCCACTTTCATTCATGGATTTCCTCCTTTATCTTATTGTACTGCTTGGAAAATCAGCTCTATCTCCTTGGCTTTGTGTGAGTATTTTTAATTGACCATCTCTGTGAGAGCTTCCTTTGACACATTAACAGCAGATAGAGCACATCTTTCTTGTGTGAAGGCTGATAGGAGTATAAATAGTTCCACTTTCTGCGTAGGGAAGGGACCCCATATGAGAAGAGGACCTAGGTGACAATCTGTGTTCCTTCCTTGCAGACAACTTCACCATCTTAAACACTCAGAGAGCTCAGTAAGAGAATTTATGGCCTGTGGAAGTGGTCAGAGCATTTTGTACCACAGTTCAGCTCCAGAGACTTAGAAACAATGCACTATTTCTAGTGAACGTTGCCTTCTTCATTTGTAGTGGATAGGCTCTGGAGATTCCTGTGAAAAGAAAACATAATTTGCCTGGATGCAAAATGCTTCAGTCTGTTCTTTTCTCTAAACGTCTTCCACTTTCAATGCTCTTTCTATTTTATTACCCTAGGGAAGAAAACTCAATTGTGTGCTATTGTGACTTTTGTGGTTACATTCTTGATTTGCTTTCTTTGTTCCTGGGCTAGGGGAGGTCTGTGCCTCATGACAGAAGCAGTGGACTCAGTAGAGTCCTTCATGGGAAAAATAGTAAAATCCCCAAGGTCCAAATACTAAATATGAATGTTTTTGTATGCTAGGTTGACACATAAAATATATTCACAACTGAATATATTTTTTTTCATATCATGATGGGTTTAAACTGAATAATCTATCTTTTTCTCTGAATCACATGTTGATGATGGTAATAGGAAGAGATCCTGAGAATGAGGGATACATCCTATAGTGCTGTCACGAGGAGCTCTGTGGTCCAAAATGTGTTTTCTGGGTAAGTGTTGAGGCTCTGAGGACACGGTTAGCATAAAAACCAAAACACTGTTTCTTTAACACAGGACACATGAGAATCATATTTTCATAATCTTTCTGATTTAATGAATTAATTTATGTTAGCATCCCAAACTGAAGGAACAATTAATAGATTTGTATCTCCAGTTAGGACTCAAATGATTAACAGCTTGAAATCCAGAAACCTGTCATTGCTGGTACACGTTGGAGGCATTTTACCTGGTTGGTGGCCAGAACTTCTATTACATTTTGTCACAGATCATAAAATGGGCCTGAGTGCCCTATATCCACAGCACACAGTGGATAGAATGCATTCATGAAATAAAAATAGCATCCGACAATTCCATCCTCTGGTAATATTCTCATTGCAATGTATTCTCCATTCTTAAACACCTGGGTCAAAAGTGTGAACAGTTAAAGAAGATACGCACTGGCCAGCAGAGCTAAAGTATATGTTTTCTGATTGTCTACCGCATGCATGCATGCATGTAAGAGCTCATGCACATGCACACTCCAATTCTCTTTCTGTCACTTTATTGCAATAGCTCCTTTGTTCTAATTTTACTGACTTCCATTCAAAACTATGAAAGATAAATAAATGCTCCAAGATTAAAGAAGCATTGTGATTAATAAGTAAAGTAAGTATGGCTGTTGTTAGCACAGATTCCTAATGACTGCAAAATAGTTCCATCTTCATTCCTTTTAGGATCTGAAATTGATCCCCATATACAATACAAGAAAAAGAGAGATGCAGACTGGAAATAGGACAACTGTGTAGTAACTCCAAAAACACCCACCTGTTTTTAATAGAGTTTTAATGGAGTTTTTTAAAAGTAAGCCTAACATATTCAAAATAAATAATGCATTTTTCTAATATAATACTTGCAAGTCACCATGAAAGCTTATCAGAGTCACTTGCAGATAATTTTAACTGTCATACTATTAAGATAGATAGATGGATAGGTATGTAAGTATATGTGTTGATAGATAAAAAACAATTCCAAAATGGTTTAGATATGTTATAGTCTGTCTTCTCATGAAGTTCCTATTATTTGCCAGAGCATGTCTCTCATTATTTCTAAACACTTGCCAGTAAATTGGCTCATGAGTACTGCCTGAAAGAGATGGAAAGAGCTCCCTATGTGAATTCGGCCTAAGTTTCCCCTAAATAAGGTACCTTTTGTTACGCTCCATCATGCCGTTCTTGCCAATTCTCTTTACAGACTCATCTTTAAAGTCAGTTGATGAAAACAGGCACACAGCAGGTTGCTGTGATGGTGGCTGCTGAGGATGTTAGCGTGCGTGGTTATAAACATGTCTGCCCATCTTAATGGCCCTGCTTTATCACAAATCCAGGGAAAACCCGTAATACAGCAAAGCAAAGTCCAGTAAAATTTGACACTCTCTCAGCCTGGGGATTAGATAATAATTAAACATATTGTTATTTAAATTAATAAGATAAGCTGATTCTTTGGAAATGGTTTCATCTTCAATTGAAAGAGCACATGTAGAATTTATTTATTTTTTTAATTTTATTTTTCAAGTTAAACACCCCTCAGTGTGAACAATGCAATGGAAGAGATCTTCAGCCAAATAAAAGAAATAAGATTATACATAAAGCTCTTAGTATAAGGCAACTTTTTATTATGGCCTGATTCTCTGGGCTTCCCTGACTTACTTCCTGACATGGACTTAACTATACAACAAAAGTAACTGCTGCCTATTTAGCAAAGGCCAACTACTAGATGCAGCTTGGAGATAAGAGCACCTGTCATCAAAGCAGTGCATTGTTCTGAGGCACTAGAGAGCAGGCAGCTCTGAGAGGCAGAAAAATCTGGATCCAGATTCCAGGGTTTGGCTTATCGACTGTGGATATGGAGCACTGCAAAGCAACTAAAGGGAGTTTTATTATTATAAAAAAACTCACTTTGGAAAATGGCAGTCTGGGATTAATACTGTCCTAATGCCCTCCCCCGGCTATCGTACCATCGTAACAAGATGTAAAAGGCAAAGGTGATGCAGCTCAGTTCCTCTGATATGTGATCAGATAGAACAGAGGCCAAGGGCCATTCTCCCTGGAGCAGGGCTAGAGTGGGCTTGACTGCTCAGGTACCCACTGTCCCCAGAATGCGTCAGAAGCAATGGAACAGTGAACACATTGCACTGTCTTTTCTGTCTTCTTGTTAAAAATGGGAGTGATGATTGTGGTGAATCAGTTGTCCCATCATAAGTAGATATTAGATGTGCTAGGGCTCAGAAGATGACCATTTGGCTGTAGGTAACCAAACCATGAGGAACCACTTCTGGATCTCATTGAGAGAAATGCACATCACCCAAAGGTCCTGGATGGTGGCCTGGGGCAGTCCAGGGGCCAGACCTCAGAAGGATTAGTCGCTTTTAGAGGCATGTGGGAAAGCTGCATTATTTTATCCAGGTTTATTTTGTATGTTATATATAGAAGAGTGTGTGTGTGTGTGTTTGTGTGTATCTGTGTGTATGTGTGTGTGTGTGTGTGTGTGTGTGTATGTGTGCATGCTAAGAAGTCAGTGATAAAATGTAGTTACATTTTTGTCTGCGACATTTTTTTTCCTTTTGGGAACCCTTGTGTGAATTTTGCGGGGCTGTCCGTCAGGTCAGCCCATGGGCCCCTGATCTCAACTGGGCAAATCATGGCATGCCACCTTAACACATTGATCCTTACTTGGGTGGATGCAAGAAGAGCCAGCCTTAATCCTTAAGGAGACTGACATGGGAATATGAGAGCCCAAGGGTACCAGGAGCATGGAGATGGCATGAGAGTGAAGTGAAACAGAGGCTTAGACATTTGAGAAATCCAGCTATACCTCATACCTCATTCTGGCCGTGGGCTTTCCAGGGGTACACACCAGTAAATTACCTGCTGTATTAGTTCCCTATTGCTGCTGTAACAAACTTTATGGTTAAAGACAACACAAATTTATTCTCTTATAGTTTCGGGGGTCAGAAGTCTGAAATTGGTCTTATGTGGCTAAAATCAAGGTGTTGGCAGAATTGTGTTTATTGTGCGGAGGGTCTAAGGGAGAATCCATTTCCTTGTCTTTCCTACCTTCTGGAGACTGCCTGCATTCCTGGGCTTGTGGCTCCTTCCTCCAACTTCAAAGTTAGTGGTGTAGCATCTTCAATTCTCTCTCTCCTTCCAATATTATATCACCTTCCCTGACCCTAACCCTCCTGCATCTTTCTTATGGGGACCGTTGTGATTATATTGGACCCACCATTTAATCCAGAATAATTTCACAATTTTAAGATCTTTAACTTTATTGCATTTTCAAAGTCCCCTTTGCCCTGTAAGATAACATATTGACAGGTTCTAGAGATTTGGAGATGGACATCCTTAGGGGAGCATTATTCAGTCTTCCACATCTATCTTTAGCTGATTTGAATTGGGATTTTTGTCACTTTTATCCAGGAGAATCATGATTAAGACACATGTTTCTGCTTTTTAATTTCCCTTAGAGGTCGAAAAACTATTAATAACATATTCCCTGCTGCATTTAGTGCATATTATAAATTTTAAGAAGCGGAGCTATTTAGAAAAATGGCACTGGAATGTGAATTATTCCTGTTTTAATCCTCACTAGAGCAAGTTATATATTTGTGTTCAGGCTTAGTTTATTCATTTCTGATATGCAGATAATAACTGCTGATTTGCCAGATTCACAAGGTGATTGTGAAAATCAAATGTGATTAAAAAACCCCACGGAATTCATACTGCATGCAGATAGAAAGTACTTCTGTTATTTTATCTCATGTAGGTGTCATATTTTTGGATAATCAATCACTCAAAAATATTTTTATTTTTTTAAATAGATATAACTTTTTTGCACTTAGTGTATAACATGATATTTTGAAGTATATATACATTGTAGAATAAGTAAATCTTAGATAATTATTGTATGCATTACCTCACACACCTATCATTTTTGTGGTGAGAATACTTTACATTTACTCTCTTAGCATTATTCAGGAATACAATGTATTATTAACTATAGTCACCATGTTGCAGAGTAGATCTCTTGAACTTATTCCTCCTATCTAACTGAACCTTTGTATCCTTTGACCAACATCTTCTGAATGGCTCCTTCCCCACAGCCACCCCAGCCCCTCTGGTAACCACCATTCTACATTCTGCTTCTACGGAATCAACTTTTTTAGACACTGCATCTGAGTAATATCATGCGATATTTGTCTTTCTGTGCCGGCTTATTTCACTTAACATAATGTCCTCAAGGTTCATCTATGTTGTCGTGAATGACAGGATTTTATTGTTTTTTATGGCTGAATAGTATTCCATTGAGTATATATAAAATATTTTGTTATCCATTCATCCACTGATGAACACTTACACTGATTTCATATCTTGGCTATTATGAATAATGCTGCAGTGAACATGGGAGTGTATATATCTCTTCAACATACTGATTTCACTTCCTTTGGATATATACTCAGTTGTAGGATTGCTGGATTATATGGTAATTCTATTTTTAATTTTTTGAGGACCCTCCATATTTCTTTCCATAATGGTTGTACTAATTTATATTCCCACCAAGAGTGTTCAAGGGTTCCTTTTCTCCACATCCTTGTCAACGTTTGTTATCTTTGTCTTTTTAATGATAGCCATTTTAACAGGTAGAAGGCAATACCTCACTGTGATTTTAATTTGCATTTCTCTAATGATTAGTGATATTGAACACTTTTTCGTACATGTACCTGTTGGTCATTCGTATGTCTTCTTTTGGTAAATGTCTATTCAGGTCCTTTGTCTATTTTTTAATTGGGATATTTGTTTTCTTACTATTGAGTTGTTTGAGTTCCTTATATATTTTGGATATTAAACCCCTTATCAGATGCACATATAGTTTACACATATTTTCTTCCATTCTATATATTGTCTCTTCACTCTGTTGATTGTTTCTTTTGCTGTGTGAAAGTTTTTTAGTTTGATATAATCCCATTTGTCTATTTTTGCTTTTCTTGCCTGTGCTTTGGGGTCATATCCAAAAAATCATTGCCCAAACCAATGCCATGGAGCTTTTCCCCTGTGTTTTCCTTTAGTAATTTTATAGTTTCAGGTCTTACATTTATGTCTTTAATTCATTTTGAATTGATTTTTATATATAGTGAAAGATAAAGGTTTAATTTCATTCTTCTGCAAGTAGATATTCAATTTTCCCAGCCCATTTATTGGATAGACTGTCCTTTCCCAGTTGTATGTTATTGACACCTTTGTTGAAAATCAGTTGGCTGCCTTTAAGAAACAATGGTGATATAGCACCTCTTGTGTACTCCTGGATAGAGCTGGAACACATTCTACTAAGTGAAGTATCCCAAGAATGGAAAGGCAAGCACCACATGTACTCACCATCAAATTGTTATTAACTGATCAACACA
>RJWJ010004196.1:0-78212 GCA_004363605.1 Indri indri
TCTCTAATCATCAGGGAAATGCAAATCAAAACCACAATGAGATATCACTTATCTCCAGTGAGACTGGCCTTTATCAAAAAGTCCCAAAACAATAAATGTTGGCGTGGATGTGGAGAGATAGGAACACTCATACACTGCTGGTGGGACTGCAAACTAGTGCAACCTCTGTGGAAAGCCATATGGAGATACCTTAAAGAGACGCAAGTAGAATTACCATTTGATCCAGCAATCCCATTACTGGGCATCTACCCCAAAGTATTCAACACCATTTTAATTAAAAATATGTGCTAACTCTTCAGGGGCCAGGTAAAGGTTTACACTTCTCTGAAGACAGGGGTTGTTGAGCAAATTAATAATGTAAACAAGATTTTGGAGAGAATATTTAATCAACTCAAGAGAAAAAACTTTTCAAGCAAGCTGCAGCACTTTAGAACTATCCATTGACATTCAGAAGATTGATGTGTTAATTACTAATGATTGTTTTGAATTCATTAAACTGGTCATTTGAATACGTTTATTTGGCCACATTCTATTTGTCTCATACACATTCCAATGTCTTTTGACTATAAATGATGATGTATGTTGAATCCTTCCTTAATAATCACTAGTGTTACCACTTACTTGCCACCAGCTTAGTCATCTTGGGCACACAATAAAGCATCTCTGGGCCTAACCATTTATATCTGTTAAATGAACCACTTCTTACCACTTTATAGGGCTTTTCTGAGACTTCAATGAGATAAAGCATATGAATCACTTTGTGCAGTGCTCAGGAAATAGGTTACTAATTATTACGTACAAATTAGTGTGGTTTTATTGTCAAGTGTGCCTGCTACTGCTGCTTTTTTTCTGCTTTACAGTTGCAGTGTGAGTTGATTTATTCAGGGCCTAAAATGAAGACACGTAGTTAGACTATTTCTCCCCCTAGATTTATACATTTATTTGCAAAATCTCCAAGTATAGAAATAAAGTGTGGTATGTTTAATGCTTTCCCTCTGAGCAAATAAACTTGGAGAAACTCAGTAAACATCAATTGGAGTTACTCCCACTGAATTGTGCCTGGGATTGGAGATTAAGGGAGCTTCTGAAATTTGGACCTGGGTGGTCCCAGAGTCCCATGTGGGTGTCAAGATCATATCTTTAAGTCTTCTTCATAGTTAGGACTTTGTTCCTTTGCCAAAGCTGTGATTTTTCTCTTTTCCCACATTGCTGGAATTGGTCAAACCATCTGGTCCTTATGAAATACCCCAGTCCTGCCTGTGGGGTCATGCTTAGTTTGGAATGTTTCCTGTTGTTAAGGAGTCAGGCTTTCTTGCTTAACATTTTTTCCTCAGTATTCAAATTAAAAATTTGAAAAAGTTTTCAGTTGCACTAAGTTATCTTTGTGCAAAGTAAGATTTTCCATAGATACTCATATTCTTTCTTGGAGTTGTGACACTAGTGTAATCGATATTTAATATCCTTCATGAAATTGTATTTACCTGATATCTTGCCTGCATACAACTTCTGAAAAATAGCACCAACAAAGTATGTATGACATGGTCTTAATTTTTCCTCATCTCAGTTTTCTGGAAAGCTTTTAACGGTTAAGTGTGCCAAAGAAAAGATATGCCAGACAATTAAGGAGATGATTTTATTCAGACTGTTGCAGTGGAGAGAACGTACCTCAGTCAGGAATGTCTCAAAGAAGAGGGAGAAAAGTTGGAGTTTTATAACACAAGGAGTCATTCAGGAAGGTGGGAGGTGGGTCTTACAATATGCAGGGACAAGCTGGTCCTTGTGGTTTGGGATGTTTCCCAGAGGGCAAAAGGGTAAGGATTTCTTAACATTGGCTGTTTCCTGGGAACACAGGGCTCTGGTTAAGTTCAACATTGCCAAATAGATAAAACTTTGTAAAAAATATTTTTTTCCCCAAATAGTAAAAAAAAAAAAAAAAAAAAAAAAGCGTATTGAGCTTTTAATACTTTAGCTTTTAATTATTTTTTAATGAATTGTTTTACCAATGTTTAATTAAAAGCATTTCAGTGTTGTGATTGCCTTCTTAATTGGCCCAGGAACTTCTAGAAAGAACTTTTCATTATACAAATTAAAAATATCCATTCTAAATCAAAACTATTGAAAGCAATTAATTTTGAAGTTTTATCTGCTTATATATATGTGTGTCTCATTTAAATAGCCTGTCTGGTCTCCTCCCAATAATAGCAGAGATTATGGTGTTTCCTCATATTACCAGGTAGAAACCATCTTCTTCATTTTCTCTAAGAATTCAGGTAAAGATTTATATATTTTATGAAAATTTTCTTTTGAAATTAGTAGGATTTTGCAGTTTTTTTCGATTATAAGAACTGATAGCCATTTATGTTAGAATGTTCTTATTAATGCCCCCCCCCACACACACCCCTCTGCTCCCTCCCTCCCCTTCATTTCTTTTTATCTTCTTTCTAGTCTCCAATATGGAGACTCCTCCATGTTCTGTCCTGAGGTCTCTGCCTTTCTTTTATGTCCTTACTGGTTTGCATAACTTTTGATTATCTTTTTGCATTATCAGTGATTCTTAGCCTTTTCTCCAAGCCAGTATATTTGAGGTGTAACTGCTTCTTCCTACTTGCACAGTGGATCCTATACTAGTGATTCTCACTAGGGCTCCCTCTGAAAACTTGGGGTGGGGACGACATATTGTAATGGGCCCTACAAGTTACCCTCTGCCCCCACCTCCAGGGTGTGTCCCCCTCCCTTGAAGTTATGAACCTCAAGTCCAACTCTCATTAGAGTCAAATATTTTCAGCTGCTTCCTGATAGCCCGTAGATACCTATACTAAATATCAAATTTATACTATTTCGCCCTAAACAAGCTCTCTCTCTGATTCTCTCATTTCTATTTTTGCATGGATTTTTGGAATCATTTTGTAGTAACAGAATTATTTTTAGGAGGAAAAATAAAAGACGGATTTTATTTCTTTGTTTTCTCTTTTTATTATTTGATAAAGGTCAAATAAGAGCGTTGAGAAAGTCACCTGTAATCCCACCACACAGAAATAGCTGCTGTTAATATTTGAGTGTAGAGCGCCTTTTTTTCCATGTATTTAAGCATGATGATATTCTTTTCTACAGAAATATACATCTAATAGATGTCTGGCTTGCATCCTGACATGGTATAAAGAGAGGTAGCACGTACAGTGGTCTAAGAGCGCAGCCCCTGGTATCAACCAGACCCCTATTTCGACCTGGGCTCCACTATTTACTCTCTATGTGGACCTGGCTGTTAATAAATAGCTTAAAGCCTCTGGTACCTAATCAGTAAATTGGGGGTATACCTTCACTGGCTGGTTAACAAGCAGGTTCCTGCTTGATAACAGATGTTCTTGTTGGTGTTTTTCGTTTATGGTGCCTGACACACAGCTTTTCTAAATAAAATTATTTTCTATTAATGAACAAGTCATTGCTGCTGTCATCCCCAAATTCCACACTTAGTACTGGCATTAGTGGGACAACCCAGGACTGAATTCTGTAGCCCACCTGCACATCCTCCCTATCGCTTGGTCTGGGCTGCTTCATCCTTTTCCCACCATTATGAAGATCCAGCATCTTCTTCAGACTCACTTTCTCTGGGGTGGCTTAATGGACTTCTGCCTGATCTTTTCTGCTTTGTCATTTGTACAGTCCTTGGCATCTGGATAATATGCACAGCTTAGCCCTTGGAGATATATACACAGTCATGCACTGCATAAGGACATTGCAGTCAATGACAGACTGCAAATACAATGGTGGTCCCATAAGATTACGACAGAGCTGAAAAATTCCTGTAGCCTAGTGACATTGTAGTGCAATTGCTTTATTTTCCATAAACTTAGTGTAGCCTAAGTGTACAGTGTTTATAGTCTACGTAGTGTGCAGTAATGTCCTAGGCCACCCTCACATTCTCCACCACTCACCCAGAGCAACTTCCAGTCAGTCCTGCAAGCTCCATTCATGGTAAGTGCCCTAAACAGGTCTATAATTTTTTATCTTTTATACCATATTCTTACTGTACTTTTTCTATGTTTGGATAGGTTTAGATATGCAAATACTTCCCATTGTGTTACAACTGCCTACAGTATTCAGTATAGTCACATGCCATACAGGTTTGTAGCTTAGGGGCAACAAGCTATACCTGAGGTCCCCAATCCCCGGGCCATGGCCCAGTACCGGTCCATGCCCTGTTATAAAACAGGCCATGGGCTGTGCATCACTGCCTGAGCTCCGCACCCCACCCACCTCGCCCATGACACCCCACCCCCTGGTCCATGGAAAAATTGCCTTCCATGAAACCAGCCCTGGTGCCAAAAAGATTGGTGAATCCTGGTAGGTGTACAGTAAGGTATACCGTCCAGTTTTGTATGAGTACACTCTATGATATTAATATGATAATGAAAGCCACCTAACCATGCATTTCCTAGAACTTATCCCCATCACTAAGCGACACATGACCGTATGTTTGAATAGCTTTGGAAGTTCTTTCACCCATACCACCTTTTTAAGAACATCATGAGGCAGATTGTCATCTTCATTTTATGGAGGAGGAAACTGAGGCTCACAGTTGCACAACTATTAGGCAGGAAAGGCAGGAACCAGAAGCTGGTGGACAGACTAGAGCACCAGTTCTCTTTCCACTATGCTTAGTAAATGTTCTCTGAGATGCAGGTTTGCAGGTGAAGTTCCTAGGCAATGAAAGCAAGTTCATTCCTCCTTTAAGATACTTGATCTAAACACTAATATGTAGTTAGCAGCGTTGAGGGAGGCAAACTCCAGGGACCAGATATGGAATTTTCCCACCCTTTTTGTATTGATAATACTAAGTGACTAATCTTTATGCAAGCCTAGTAACTTGTGAAAGGGAATAGACCAGGTGCTTCATCTTCCAAATCTACTGAATTACTTGGAAGAAAAGGACTGGTTGGAACGAAGGCTTCTTAGCCCTGTAACAATTTATATTGCCTATGTGTAATATCCCTACAAAATGAGCTTCCCGGCAAGACTTAGTAAACACATTTCAACTAGATGTAAAGTTTTCATAAACCATGTTCTTAGTAGATGTCCTAGGGAAGAATCACAGCTCCCAGGATGTCATAAATTTCATATTAAGCTCAGAATTTCAGAGCAGCTAGGAAAGGCACATGTCCATAATCCATAGTCATGTTATTAAAGGACGGGGAATATGCAACTAGACATTAAAATGATCAATGAAGTCCAGGAGGCCAGTAAAGCGATGTCACATCCAGAGACCTAGTTTCAGGTTGGCTTTCAACCACTTGCTTCCTTCAGTAAATTACCGAACCACTCTGTCTTCAGTTTCTTTATCCATAGAAATGAGGATCATGACAGTATATACCCCTCCCCCCCCCAGCATCATTGTGAAGATGAGTTTTCATGTAATATCTTTGGCACAGTGCCTGCTGCATACAGGAAATGCTCTTTTTTCTTTTCTTTTCTTTTTTTTTTTTGCCATTAGTTGATACTATTTGATACTGTATACCAAACTAAAGTCACTTTTTGTTTGTTTTTAGGCCTATGTTGTTTGTGATTGTTGTCACTCCATGCAAAACTCAGTCATTGTGAAAATCAAGCAGTTAGGATATGACATCATGTTTGATGTCCTTCCCCATCCTTGTCATTTGAATGCCTGGGCGTTTGCTCTTGATAATCACACCCATGGAGTGCAAGCATGTTAAGGAAGAGCCTAAAGCCCTCTCAACAGGGACCTGCTGCTGTAGTCAGTCACACTCCTAGAGGAACTTAGCTCAGCATGCACCATGGACAGAACCATCCCAAGTCCTCTGCTGTGTTCTTCAGCTACCCACGCGGTGGAGAGCTCCTTACTCTGTAGACTAGGACCTAACAGGGCAATATTTTGAAAGAGCCTTCAACATTTTGGTGTTTTTGTTTGTTTAGCCTGGTCAAGTGAAGCAGTGAGAGTGGACAAAGAACAAAGGAATCTGTAACTGGTTGTGATCAATTAGTTCCAAACACCACTGCACTCGGGCCAGCCAACATTTTTGATAAAGAAATTGTTGTTGCTCTTTTGCTTTCTTCTGAAAATGAATTTTCAGGAATATTAAAAGTCCCAGAGACAACACATGGTAATGGGAATAATTTGGTTATTTCACCATCCCTCCTAGGTACATCTTCATCAAGGGCACTATATTACACAGAAAGGTTTAAGTCAGAGCGTTTCCACATTTAAATATCCACTGCTTTTCTTCAAGCAGAATCTATTACTGACAACTCCTGAAGTGATGCCCTAACAGCAGTATTCTCATCTTGCTCCCTGATAAACATAAGGGTGGATGTCTTGTCATTTTTTTATTACTATATTAGATGAAACCATTCCTCTCCCCAGTGTCTACCTATCATCAAATATTTATCTAGAACATCTCAAGTACTCCAAACTATAACATTGATTTATGGTTATTTGAAATTTCTTTTAGGACTGCTGACAGATTACAAAAATTTCTTGACATATCTGTCTTAAAGAAGATCACTGAACCAAAAGAATTAGTTGATGTCTTGTTTGGAATGGGGTATGTACATTATCAAAGTTGTAGTCAATTCTTACCAAAATAATTCCTACATAGCTTGTATGGATTAAGTGCTTAAATGTGAATTTGAGCCCCAAATTATTGTGTTAATTATATATGGCATATTAATTTAATACATATCAAATTATATATATGGTATTAATTTAGGCAGATGGAAACTTTCAAAATGCCAACCAGCTTTGAGTTAACTCAATCCCAAATAGGATAAAGGTAACCTACCCCATCTCAGACTGCCTATCAGAGCCCAGGATGAACCTTCTTGGGTGGGAGATAACATCTCTGTAATTTTTCATACATAGCATCTATAATTCAACTTCAAATCACTGGACACATCAAGAAATAAAACCAAGAGACAAAAAACAAAATAGAAACAATCCCAAGGATGACCCAATATATGTTATCAGAATTGGAATTTGGTCTGGAGCTAATTAGCAACAGTCCTCTTTGGATAACACCAGGACTCTCAAATTTTCCATTGTTTCTGCTAATCTCTCTTTCCTCACTCCTGGCTTGATCCACTAAATTATGTTCCTATTTGGTCTTCCAACCACCATCATATAAATTTGCACACAAAAGGCATAGATATGTTTTCCAGTGTGGCCTTTGTATGATTTTTATTGAATCAGTTTCGACGAGTAGATATTATGGTCTTACATTTTCTCTTTGCATGGGAGGATGAGTAGAGGGGTAATAAGGATTCTTGTTAAAGACAGAAATGCTTGATTTTTTTTTCTTTAAAGTTTTCTAGTTTGGTGAAATCACATCTGTTTCTTTGTCTTTGAATTCTTTCTTGCAAAGAAAGAAAATCATGAATGCCTTAGGGGGGAAAAAAATAAGAAAATCAAGTTCAGACAGGCTTAAATAAAATTACAGTTGGCCCTGCGAGTGGCTTCCTGGGAATGTGCGATGTGCATTTTTGACATAGACTGCTCACATCTCTCCGAAATGATAAAGGATGGGGAATGAGATAGGCCTTTGCAAACGAGAGTCAGCTTGCTCGCAGTTCCACGCAAAGAGCCATTACTTTAAGTTTCATATTTTTTTCTTTTTATAAAAGTAGATAGCCTGACATTGCAGCAGTGTGGTTTCTTGGAAGACCTTTGGTAAGAAATGTCTTGTGATTGCTTCTTAAAGCTACAGACTATGATAACCCAAGAAAAAAAATTTAGATACGGTCTGTGATACAAGTTACCCAGAGTGCTTTGGAATTGTAATGCTGTAGAGTGATTCTCAAAATGTGGTTCTCAGGGAAACATTTGGCATCATCTGTAAGCTTGTTGGAAATGCAAATTCATGGGCCCTACCCAAACCTAGTGAATCAGAATCTCTGGGGATAGGGCCCCCACTAACTGTGTTAACTGGTTCTCCAAGTGATACTTCATTGATACTTCTTCTGATACCTATTTGGTATCCACTTTTCTAGAATACTGATGCTAATCCAGATGGAGTCACCAGGCAGGGCTGAGATAACTAAACTGCGTCTGTGTGTGGTGAGGCTACAGAACCACATCAAGAAAGCATGGCGGTGTTCACTTATTCATTTCCTAATTAATGAAATTAGGGTCTTTGGGCATTTTCTCCCAAGCCAGAAGATTGTTGATCTGTCTCATGAATTAGAGGTCAGAAAAAACTTTAAGACAGTGGGGTAGGATCTTGCATTTTCTATAGAGCAGTTTCCCATGATCAGAAGTTCCTTTGATGCTGTATGAAAAGTCTTTGTCAGTTAGGAAGATGAATCAGTTGCCTTAGCTATGTGGTAAAGCAATTAGGCATTGTGAGAGAATCATCTCTCTTTTGAAAAAAGAGAGTGACAACCCTTCAAGTATGATTGAGAGGAAAAATGACCCAAAATGATGGGCAAGAATAACGGTTCTCAGAGAGAAGAATCAACTTCAGAAGGACGATGGCTAGGTGGGTCACAGAGCTGAGGTTTTCAAGGCCTCCAGGTACCCATCATAAAATAAATTTTTCAAGAAAAAAGAACAGCACTCTATATACCCACACATGTCAAATATTAAATCTTTAAGAACTTAATTGGCTTAAAATTTACAACAATGACTTTTATTACACAATAACCTAGTTTATTAACCAGTTTATACATGGCTAGTTTTAAAAATGTTTCTCTATGTTGTGTTCTCTATGGGTTAAATGATTCTTTTCCTGTGCCTATTCTCTAAGGTAAACAACAATAACAAAAGAAACAGTTGTTTAAGGAGAAGTTTGGGATGATAAATTGTTTTTAAAGAATTTATTGTTTTCTGCAGCCAACTTTTTCAATGATTCAGTGAGCTACTTTATTGTTAAATGAATGGAGACTACTCTTGCTCCGAAGAACATACTTTCAAGAAAGTAACCTGTATTTATTGCTAAATAATTACTGGACATTTTTAGTAACTTGTATGGTTTTGTGAGTAAACTCCTTGCATCAGCATTTTATTAGCAGGCAAGTAACTTGGTTGAACTTACTAGTAGCACCGTCAAGAAGGGATTGGAAGACGTAAAGCTAGAGCTCATCAGTACTCATCGAATGCTGGTGATATATTTAGATGCAGGTCTTTCAAAAAAAAAAAAAACCTTTCATTTTTGCCTCTCACTGTTTTGCTTTTCTACCTGCTACATCAGGTAAAAGCAGTGATGTGTGGTTCTAAAAGCAGTGAAAGTGGTTCAATAGTGAGCTCTGGGAACAACAGCAGAAATAAAAGGGACAAGCATGCACATTTCCAGGAAATGATGGCTCCTTTAAACTGGTTCTTACATCTAAGAAGTTCATGGCATGTTGCTCTTGCTGCACTGTAATTTACTGGAGTATCAGAATCTCATACCAATGTAAAAACCAAAGTGAACCCAAAGCATCTTGAGTTCTAAATATTATGTGTTGCCCTATGTTATTGTCACTTAGGTTGAATTCCACCAACCTGAGCAACTGGAGAGAGGTGACAGGGTAGCGTTTGTGTGAGAGAGCCTGCTTTAGTGAAAATATCCTGAAATGACAAATTTTAGACATTTGTTGACCCATTGAATATTATAAAAGTAGTAAGGCAGCCAAGAGAAAAACTACAGATTTATATAAATTATGTTTATTTCGTCGGTTACCTTTGGAGACTCTCTGGGCTGTTGAGTTTGGATTGGAAATTTGACATAAATGAACTCACATTCCCTATGACTATGGGCAGGTCTTTAATGCTGAGTTTCCTTTCGATGGGACAGCAATCCTAGGATTGCTGAGAAAATTAAATGACAATGCAGGTAAAGTTCTAGGCATAGGACTTGGTACACAGTATACATGCAGTATGTGGCCTTTGTTAGTAGTATTTAGAATGTTATTATTTGGTATGTGCTTATTTTGATGTGCCTAAAATTCCTTTAAAAATTAGAATGGCTGTGTGTAAATGATTTCATTTCTGTGCCATCTTCCAAGTGGAGACAGGCAACAGGACAGTCAGAATGACATGTCATAGAACTATAACAAGCCTAATTTCCCCCTGATTGGGAGAAAATCTATCTTGGGAACTGATAGCTGGGAAGATATCAATTGCTCATCTGGAATTTAAATAGGGAAGAGAAGGGGACCCAGGGCAGCAAGTTGTTCTTGACAGCACTCCAAGAGTAGCAACCATTTCCATTATTTAAGAAGTCTTTGAAGTGCTAATGGACTATGCTCTTAACTCTGGCAGCTCACATAAAATGAGATAACAAGGGCTAGGTGGGCCAGGCACAGTGGCTTACACCTGTAAATCTAGTACTTTGAGTAGAAGAGGCAGAAGAATCCCTTGAGGCCAGGAGTTCAAGACCAGTCTGGGCAACATAGACACTGGAAACAAGAGAACTTGTTTCTATCAGAATAATTTTAAAAATAGCCAGGTGTGATGATGCATACCTGTAGTCCTAGCTACTCAGGATGCTGAGGTGGGAGGATCGCTTGAGCCCAGGAGTTGGAGGCTGCAGTGAGCTATGATTGGGCCACCGAACTCCAGCCTAGATGACAGAGGGAGACCCTGCCTCTAAGAAAAAAATGGGGAGGGGGTAGATTGGGTCAGAACTGGCAGAGCTGTGACTGAGGGTGAACAGTTGAGGGAGGGGGATTGCAGACATGAAGCAGGGGTGAGAGCACCTCACTGAGTGATAGGAAAGAATAAAGCATTGAAAACACAGGATGGAAACCAGCATGAACAGAAACACGCTGTGGCGTATTCAGACCAGTATGTGACTCTCTTGCCCACAACACAATGGGAGAAGGGGGGTACTTTCAAATAAGCCTAAAGAGACATGAATCGCTTGTTTGTGGAACAGAGAGTTTTTTCAGGCATTCTCTTTGGAACATTCTTCCCATTCTAAAAGACAATATATGCCCTTCTGCCCTTTGAGCAGTCTGAGAATTTAGAAGACAGGGATTCTTGACACCCAATGACCAGGAGACACATGATGCCCAGAGAGAACTGAGGGCTATCTGCCATCCTACCAGGCTGCTCAGTGTGGTTCTGGTGGTTGGGAACATCAGAAGGAAGATGTGTCTAACAATCACTGCCTGAGACCATTCGACTCAGGTTGTCATCCCTCTCATGACCTGTAGTCTTTAGAAGCAACATCCAAAACTAAGAGCAGAGTTCAGAAGTGGGTGGCTTAGGTGGATAGGGCTTGAGTAGCTAGAGTACCTTGCCTCTAGTCACCAAGGCTTGTGCATAGTGCAATGGAAGCCCTTTTCCTCAGATCACTTATGACATCTACCTAGTTGGTCAGTTGCCTAAAACAGTTAAAGCAACACATATTGCTTTAGAAAGAAAAAAAAATTATTATTTAAATATTTTCTTTTAACTTAGGACATTAAAATATATCTGTTTGCAAATTCTTTTTTGAATCTACACCCTTCTTGAATACAAATTTACTAATTGGAGTTCCACCTCTACTGTTTTTTAGAAATGATACCCATAATGTACTGCATATGGTTTCTTCAAAGTAGAGTAAAAGTAAAAACTTGGATGCCTGCAAAGCAATCTAAGGCACAGTTCTTCTGGAATTTTACCATGTTTTTTTCCTCACCTTGTAAAGATTTCTCTTCTATGTCTAATTTAGAGCCAATCACTCTCACCACTTGGATTCATCTCATCTTTCCAAAGAAGTTACGGAAGCAACAACTCTGTTTTCTTCAGCATATTTCATCAGTTTATTTTATGCTTAAATCATGTAAATATACTCACAGGGATGATAGGTTCAGCAATGGATATACTGTACGCATTCCTGGTAAACATACAACTGAGCTGTTAAAGGTAGATTGTGTAGTATACCAGAAGGTGGCCTAGGCAATTTTGGTATTTGGGGCACCATAGACATTATTCATTACTTCTAACTAGAGGCTTGGATTAACTGAGCAATGTGGTTAATTGGTGATCAGCAAGTGTTTTTATTTTATTTTATTTTATTTTTATTTTTATTTAGTAAAAAAGGGATCGATGATTAGACAAGAATAGCTCCTTTTAAACTTGAATAATAGAGTTGTTATTTAAGTTAATAATGTATAGTTAGCTTATATAATTGTATTGAATCTTTCTTAATTTAAAAAAATATTAAAATGCAATGATACATCATTTTAGGCAGCTGTTGCTGACCTTGAAGTGTGCAGACAGCTATTAATTTAAGGGACTAGTCATAATTTTAGTGCATGGGGAAGCGAATACTTTAAATTAGAATTTAACTAAATTCTATTAACTTGATATTTGTAGACTACAGATCTGGACTTTAGCTGAATTTGAATGCTGATTGTTTTGCATGAAAAATCCCTCTACTAAATTTAGTAACATGAATATGAATTAGTGTCTTAAGAAGAGGCCTGCCACACATACACACACATACGTATGTACATACAGGATGTCCAGTTCCATGAGTTTTCACTGTCTACTACAAGCACTGCATTGTGATACGTTCTGGAAAGAGTGGATAGAATTAAAGACACAATCTCCAATCCTGGAAACAGTGATCTCTTGAAGCAGCAAAAGGAGTGTGTATTCACAGGATCAACCTAATAAAGTCAAAGTCTCCAAGCATGGCTTGGAGTTGAGAAAATGAGGATATAAATGTGGATTAGAGAAGTGTCATAGAAAAACTGAGAGCTTTTTCTTTCTTTTCTTTCCTCCTTTCTTTCTTTTCTTCTTTCTTCTTTCTATTGGAAAAATTGGGTTTTGCTACTTCAAAGGAGAACAGTAAAGTAAGAACCAGGCTTTGGAACTGTGTAGATGTGGATTCAAATTCTTGCTGTGGCACTGTGATCTATGCATCCTTAGCAAAGACACTTTTCTGTGCGCAGTTGCACACTTGTGATATGAGGATGATAGGAGCCATCTCATAAATTGGTGGAGGTTAAATGAATTTGTACATTTATAGTGCTTAGAATTTTCCAGGATACTTAAGGACTCTACAAATATTAGCTACTATTATTGTAATGATCGTGATTTATTCACAATTATATATAGAATGTAGACTCAAACCTGTATTAGAACTGATTCTAGTTTCATCTCTGCCTCTAGCTAGCCATCTGATCATGGGAAGTAGGCTAACTTCTGAAGTGTATTCATTCATTAGATAATGTTTAAAGTGCTTTCCAACACAAAAGTGCTGGGCTAATGATGCAAATGAGTCCACATATTAAGCGACTGATTTGAAAACAGTAAAACGGAGTAGTTCAGACCATGGGCTTAGGAAAGCAACAGACTCTCATTTGGTGTCTAATTATTTGGTTGTTATGTGATCACAGGCAGAAAACATAACCTGGGCATCATTTACTTCATCTGTAAAATAAGGGTAAAGGAAACACCTGACTTATAAGGTTACTGATTGATGAAATGAGATAATGCATGTCATCCCTGAGCACAGTGTCTGGGACATAGTAAACTCTCAATACATGGTAGTGATTATGATGTGTTGTGCTAGGTGTAGCACAGGGATTTAGTAAGTTTTGGCCAAATGAATGTTTAATAGAGCTTTGCTTTTTTTCTTTAAGTTAGATAGATGGCTGACAGGAAGGCCTCCTAAGAACATACAGAGTGAGTTTTATAACTTAATGGAGTGTTTGTTTATGGTTTGATTGTATTGTGTAATCACTTCCCTTCTATTGCCAATCCGCCCCCCTTCTTTCTGCCTAAATGACGTCAGTATCCATATTAAGAAAAATCCTTGCCTGGCTCCAACAGTCTTGCCCACATGTTCAAGATTTATTGATGCCAACTATTGATCAAGAACATCAGTGATGGGTTTTTAAGGTATATTATCTCCTCATTTTGTTTGCCACTTTGCAAAATTTCAAGAAAGCTGTATTGAACTTGAGGTTTTAATGGGCCTCTCCTCTGAACTTGCAACGGAGACTGATGTCATAAAAAAATAAAATCAAGTAGGAAAGTAAAAGATAGGAGGTACATGTTAGATGCTGTACTTTATTTCTACATGAAAATTTGTTTCATATTTGTCCTATAGCCTGTGCAGTTTTGTTTTCAGCAGAACATTATGTGAAGTAGATGGGTAGTAAAAAGAATCTCAGACCAAGAATGCTTTTCTAGACATTCAGGGAACATTTTCCGATGATGATTTACTTTTAAAAATCTATACACTCTAAGAAAATGAATAAAATTTGAACTAACTTTAATATCAAATACTTTAGAAATGGAAATGTACATCTTTTGGCTCAGATCTATGCAGATGAACAGCGTACATTCATTAGAGTACACACTCTATGAGTGCAGGGTATTTTGGTCTGTTTTGTTTACTGCTGTGTCCCAAGCACCTAGGCCAGTGCCTGGCTTATACTGGACACACATATACTTGTGGAAGATTTTTGAATAAAAATAACTCAATCTGGCATTTATCTCCACTCTGAAAAGGAACCAAAAGAAGGGCTAAGCTTTTATGTGCCCTGGAGGTATTAGCTTTCTAGCTTCCTCACCTACGTAAATGAAATGTTTACTTTGATAGTTCAGCAGGCGTGTGCACCATTCTTCATAAATCAAGTTGTCAGTTTAAAAAATCATTTTTTATTGTATCATGAAGTATATTATTCCCCAATACTACATCAACTCCTTGACTACATCAGGAGGGTTGTGAAAAACTGCCTTGCCATCCTATCTGAATTTTTCATTTAAAAATCAACTCCAATAACACTCCGTCATTTACAAGTTAGACTCTCTGGAAATGTTGGTGGCTCTATTTGCATACTTTATCCATTACAGATGTTTTTAAAGGACTAGTTTATGGTTTGCAGTTACTTCCCATGGGGCTTAGGCCAAAGGCTTGTATGAACTGGAACCTACTTTTCAGCACAAGTCACAGAGGAGAGTGTGTGCCTGCTGACGGCTTGCTGCTGGCCCCCACACACAGTCATCGTTGCTGCTGACTGGTTGATGAACAGTGGTTCAGCAATGCATTACTGCTTTCCTTCTATGCCATTGATCCTGTCTAGTCATACAGTTGAGTCATGCACTGTGTAAATTACCTTTTTCATTGCATAGCCTATAAAGCAAAGGATACTTTGCATTTTAACCCCAGATTTATTTGTTTGGAAGCAAGGTAAAATAAACTGAAGAAGAAAGCCTCTATACATGTTACAGATGAGAAAAACATTGTTCCAAATGATACTTGTTTTTTTTTTTTTTTTTTTTTTTTGGTTTAACTATGAATGTTGTAGTCAGTAAGATGTTATTTCAAAAATGGCACACCAAAGTGTAAAAATAATGATTTGGGGGGTTGGGTAGGCAGGAGTGGCTAAAAAATTTGAATTTCTACTTAATTGGAACAAGAAATATACTGTAAGATGTTTTTAAATAACAGGCAAAATGCAGGAGTAAATTGAAGAGAAATTATTTTGATATCTCTTTGGGATGAAGTAAGCATTTATCTAGAGTAACACTCGTATGAAGATGTCAAGGCATAAAAGAAAATGGTTTGAAAAGACAGTTTGAATTTTTTATTAAAACCTGAAATAGAGACAAGGTAATGTACATTAGGCAACATTTTCAGTGGCAGGGAAATGTGACATTATTAGTCCAGAGGTCCTTGTAGGGGAGTAGTATATCATACTCACCCTGCTGTGTAAGATGGATGTAAACCTTGAATGTATCCCATATACACCCCACCATCTCTCATCTCACAGGATGAAGGAGACAGAGAGGAAGAAAACAGGTCATGAAAAGAAGACATAATCCTGGGTACTTTTGATTCTTGCCAAGTATTTGACTGCCTATTCTTTCAAAGTGACTATAAGCATATAGATTTATTTCGAAATTTTGCTATCATTAGAGATTTGGAAGAGAAAAGTATGTGTTCTCTACATGCTAAGAAGTGGACAGACAGTGGGATGCACCTGCAAAGACTCCCAGAGGGAGATGAAAATGTTGAGAAAAATACAGGGTACAGATGAGATCAACAGTAACCACGGCTGTCATTAAAGCCATTGGTCGATACTGTGTAATGTAAGAGTCCCATTTCAATATCTTACACCAAGCACAAAAATAAACTCAAAGTGAAATAAATATTTAGATGTAAGATGCAAATCTGTAAAACTCTTAAACGAAAATGGGGGAAATCTTGACAACATTGGTCTAGGCAGTGATGATTTCTTGGATATGACACCAAAAACACAAGCTCCTAAACCAAAATGGACAAGTGAGACTGTATCAAGCTGAAATTCTTCTGCATATCAGAGGAAACAGATCAACAGAGTGAAAAGGCAGCTTATGGAATGGGAAAAAATATTTATAAGCCACATAGCTGATAAGGGGTTAATATCCAAAATATACAAGGAACTCCTACAACTCAATAGCCAAACACACACAAACACACACACACACACACACACTCCCAAATAACCTGATTAAAAAGTGGGCAAAGGAATTGAATAGACATTTCTTCAGAGACGACATACAAATAGCTAAGAGTTATATGAAAAGACACTCAACATCACTAATCATCAAGAAACTGCAAATCAAAACCCACAATGGGATATCACCTCACACCTGTTAGGATGGCTGTTATTTTTTAAAAAAGTAAAGTGCTCCTAAGGACATGGAGAAATTGAAACACTTGTACACTGTTGGTGGGCATGTAGAATGGTGCAGCTACTATGGAAAACAGTGTGGAGGCCTCTAAAAAATAAAAATAAAAATAGAATTACCATATGGTTCAGCGATCACACTTTTGGATATTTATCTAAAAGAATTGAAATCAGGAACCCAAAGGACATTAGCACTCCCATGTTCATTGCAGCATTATTCGCGATAGTTAAAATATATTATGGAAACAATCTAAATGTCCATCCATGGACGATAAAGAAAATTTGATATATACACACACATATGTAATATTCTGAAGGCTTAGAAAAGAGGGACATTCTGCCATATGAGCTAGCATAGATGAACCTGGAGGACATCATACAAAGCACAATTAGCCAGTCACAGAAGGACAAATACTGCGTGATTTTGCTTATATAAGACATCTAAAACAGTCAAATTTTCACAGAAACAAAGAGTAGAATGGTGGTTGCCAAGGGCTGTGGAGTAGGGGAAATAGAGAATTGCTGTTAAATGAGTATAAAGTTTCAGTTACCCCAAATGAATAAATTTTAGAGATCTACTACACAACATTGTACATATAGTTAACAACATTATATTGTGCACTTAAAATTTGTTAAGAGGGTATATCTTAAGTATTCTTATCACAGTAAAGAAGAAAGTAATCAATTAGTTGAAAATTCTTCTAACAAGTGTTTTGATGTCTCTTAACCTTATGTTACAAGTAAAAAACAAACATGAAAATATGTTTTTAAAAACCAAGAAAGGAATGTTGGTATGGCAGCATGTTAATTTTATTGCTTTTACAAATGCTATTCCCAGTAAAACTATGTGGGCTATATGAGTCAGGGGCTGTTATTTTTTCAAGGAACACTTTTAAAGCATCCTATATCCTTTCTCAATTGTTTAGCTGTGAAAATTAGAAGTTATGTTTATTTGTAAAGTGGCCTGTGTTCTAGTAGTCCCTTGCTTATAAAATACTGATAAGCCATCCTTAAAAGCTTTTAAAAGAGCTTCTGTGTTAAGACAAAAATTCTATAGAGAGATACATTTGACCGCTGTTTTATTCTGTACTCAGTTTTATCACTGTTCCATCAATGTATTAAAGATGGCCCATACGGGTACATGTTCACACACATTCCACCTACCCCCCGCCCCCCAGAGCTCATTCCTTTACTTCAACAGTTATAATAGATATCTAGATTTTTTTCCCCTCAGGTATCTAGATTAGAGTCAACACTCATTTTTTGGCCACCTACAACATGCAAGGAGCTGTATTCAGCCCTAAACATTAAAAATGCAGGCCCCACCTTCATGGAACTGTGTTTCAGTGGCGTGAACAGAGGTATAAACAGTGTAATTTTCTGTTTCCCCTAATAAAAGCAGGCAAGGGGCCATGGGTGAGCAAATGGGGCAACAGTTAATTTTGTGTCAGTGTGGTCATGAAAAGTTACCTAGAGAAGACTCTGAGCTGGACATTTGAGAGTCTAAAACTGCTCACCTGAAAGGTGAGTTTGAGACATTTTAGGCAGAGGGAACCATGTAAACCAAGGTGATGCTTAGGAAATAAGGATCTGTGACTTTGATACTATAGCTCTGTCACTTACTAGGTGTGCGGCTCCAGGGAGGATAATTAACTTGTTGAGCCTCCTTCCTTCACCAGTAAAACAATAAATAATAATGTGAAACACTAATTAAAATATATACTAAAATAATATTGAAAGCCTAAATGTTCTCTTCTAAGAAAGTATGCGTGGGAGGTGGGGAAATGGTTTGGAGGAGTCCATTGACAAAAGATGCAGTCAGGGAAACAAGCAGGGATCAGGCCCATGTGCCACACTGAGAGTTCCGAATTGACTTTACAGAAAAGAGTGATTCGCAGAGGTTTTTACGTTGTTAATTGTTAGTTTGTCAAGAATACTTACATATGAAATCATTAGGCCAATATCATAAAAGGAGAGTATGAAGTGAGAATGTTGGACAGAAGGGATAGGATGAAGTTAATGGTAATTTATTTTTTAATCATGAAGTTAAATAAGACAAATTCAGGAATATCAGGACCAAGAAAAGGGAGAAATCTTGCTTTAGAGTAGTTGAGAATTATCACTGCCCTTGAAACCATTGGCTTAATCTCAAAGGAAGAAAACCTCTGGAAGTGATAGAAAGAGATCTTTGATTAGCAGAGTACATCAAAACCTTTTATAGATGTAATCTCCCAGTATTCAGTAAAAGCTGAGAGCCATCAAAGAGTTGGTGACTATTATTTGAACTTGGTGGAGATAAGTGCAGAAAACAGAAACATAAGAAATACCAGATGAGATTTACAAAAATATGATGAAGAGCGAAGCATACTGATTGGAGAGATAATGATGTAACAGAATAAAATACCATATTTTTAGGTAGTGTGATTTGTAAAAATAACAGTGCAAGAAGGCAGGTTATGACAGGAAAACAAAAATACAGCCCTTAAGCCACAAGAAACCAGAGCACAATGAGATGGACTGTGTAAGAATCCAGTTTACTCAGAGGTAAGACGTACCAAATAAGAAGGGTATTTAGAATTTGTGAGGTCGAAGTCAGAAGTAGGTTCCTGTATTAAACTTCTCTAGTTCTTTTCTGAGGAAGAAGAAAGATAATGTTTGTTCAGAAAATGGCTACTGTGTTTCAGCAATGGTGCCAAGGGCCAATAAGTAGGAGTTAATGAAAAAAATCATTTTTAGACACTTCAATAAACTGGTCACTCAGTCTATTCATCAGTGGGATGCAACAATCTCATTGCATGCTCACAGCTCTGTAGAGCAGCAGGGGCTTCCCATTCCTACTGCGAGCCTGCAAGCTGGGGATGGTGGCGTTCTCCACATGGCTCATTTTGGTGTCCAGGATGGTGGCTTAATGTTTGCCTGGAGTGTGTTCTTCTCAAGGCAGTCAGAACCTACCAGAGGGGCAAGCAGAAACTTCTTAAGGCATAGACTTAGAGCTGGTACACTGTCTTCCATTCACGTTGCCCGAAATCACATGACCAAGTCCAATAGCAGAGAGAAGGTACGAGTCTTCCATGGGGTCCAGGAAAGGATGGAAATGTTTGCTCAGCAATAACCTCATCCTCACCCTCGTTTATCCTCTTGGTGCCTCTACTTACACACCTATAAAATGGGTATAGTGAGCCTTACCTTAGAGAGTTGTTGTAGGGATAAATTCAACTAGTCTGTATAAAAATTACATATGAGTTCCCCACAAATGGTAACATTTTCATCATCTCTTCTTTGCCTTTATAGTCTCATCCCAGCTACATCTGGTTTGAGAATTCCCTCTTTTCCACCCTGAGCAGCATTATCAGGGCATTATCCATCACCATGTGGTAGATACACTTCAACAGGACAGGGCCATGTTAGACCTGCTGCCTGGTGATGCTCTTGCCGGGGATGTCTGCCAAGGCCAAGTAGAACCTTCACTTCTTTTGTTTCCTCATCCCTCCTGGGTCTTAAATCGCTGTACCTGTTCATGAAATTGCTCCTGATCCCCTACCTCCTTCCTGCTTGGGTTTCTTTGAATTTCATCTACACATTCAGCTTCTTCTCCTCTCTGGGACTGTCTTTCTATACAATTTTGTAAACTCTTATACACTCAGATATTGACCAGAGCATGTAAACTTACAAGACTTTTTTTTTTCCCCCGCTTATTTCTCTGGCAATGGTGAGTGGAAGAAATCTGTGAAAGTTTTTAAAATCACTAAAAAGGTATTTATAAGAATTTTAACTGACACCTTCTGGTTTATTTCTCATAGACTAAGCCAGAATTTTTACAAATGTTGTGTCCCCAGCGTTGTCGGGCAGGAAATAAAGTTGTATCCCTGTTACGTACTCACAGTAATAGTCTGCTAAGTTTCCTAAGAGACGCTGTCACTAGGTCTCAGTGCTATCATCTCTTCAGCAACCTAGTTTGATGATTTCCGGTTATATAGAGATATTTTCAGCTGTGATAGATAAAAGTTTTATTTTTAACTATTTACACCTTTGGGGCACGTGTGGTAACTGGAAGTCGTCAAGCATATCCAATTATTTGATCCTTTCCCTTAGTTACAAAAGAATCTCATTCATATTGTATATTTTCTTTGGGCTGCATGTGACAAGATGAATGACACTAGAATCTGCCTCTCTCTTCCCATGGGAAAATTGTAACTATCCTGGAAGATCCAAACTCAGCGATGGCATGTATATTCCAAGGGGAATTTATCATTAAGAGTAACTTCAACACACCGAAGCATCATTGCTTCACTTTAATTTTGGCTAACACTAAGCCTGCCATTGCATTCACTTTTTTTGCTTTCTTTTCTGTCCTCCCTCCTTTATGCCAGCAAGTTTTCATTTTAATCACTTCTCAATTTCTTCATCAGTGCTTATTGCAGAGTTTGGTAGTCAGTGTTCATAGAGAAAAGGATAAACAGGCAATATTATTAATATTTTCCAAGAGTTAACAGTCTGCAGGGACACTCAAAACATGCTCTGATGTAGTGACCATGTGTGACATTGGTCAAGGTCACCCCGATGGTTCAGTAAGTGGATACACAAAGAAATTGAAGGGCTTGTTAAACTTTCATGCCTGATTGCCAGGGAAACTCATCCCGTTGCCAGTATTTCAGATAGTAATTAGTATGGGCACCGTTTATTGGATTCCTTTTCATGCAGTCCTCACAACAGCTCTGTGAAGTAGATGTTATCTTCCCCAATAATCAGGTGAGGAAACCAAAGCCCAGAGATATTAAAAAATATTATTAGGCCATTGCAATCAAGTGACAAAACTGAGATTTGAAACCTATATGTATTGGAGTTGGAGAGACCCTTTGAGACTGGGTTGGTTCTGTTGCCTTTTGTAAGACTTACTTGTAAATATTTAGGGATTTCAAAATAGTTTTTTGATAAATTAAGGGGGAAAAGGCCACACTAGTATCCACTGGGAGTAGAAAAGAGGCCTGGAATGTAAATTCTTGTTAAAAACCAACAAGACTTGGGCAATGACTGGTTCAAATGGAAAAGGGAAAGAGTGTGTCCTAGCGCTGTCTGCAGACGAAATGACTGGGGGAGTGGAGATGTCACCAACAAGACTGGCCCAGTCAGGAGGGGGGTGTTGAGCACGAGGGAGACAGAGTGTTAAAAAGGTATATTTAATTTTTTATTGCCTTGTCTTTGTCATGCAAATGAAGTAGATTTTGGAGATACCAAATGAGGAGTTTGGTGGTGCCCGCATGGAGCTCACCAGCAGGCAATAGGAAAAATAGGACATGGACTTAAGTGAGAAGAGCAGTCTAGAAATCTAGAGAGAACCACATATAGATGCTCAGTTAGGCATAATCACTTTGAAGAGTACTGAGACAGAAGAAAAGAGATTCAAGTAAAAGACAACACACATTTAGGTGCTGGGTGAAGACAAAAGTGTCAGAGGATAACACAGGAAGGCAGAGGGCATGTGAGATGTCTATTGCTGTGTAACAAATTACTGCAAACATAGTAGCTTAAAGCAACACAAACTTATTTCCATGTGCTAGAATCTGGCTTATCTTATCTGGTCCTCTGCTAAGGGTCCCTCAAGGCTGAAATCAAGGTGTCAGCTAGCCATGTTCTCACCTGGAGGCTTGACTGGGGAACGATCCACTCCCTGCTCCCTCCTATTGGCAGAATCTATTTATTTGTGGTTGTAGGACTGAGGTCCCCATTATCTTGCTAGCTGTTGCCCAGGAGGGGTCGCTCTCGCCTCCTAGAAGCTGTTCTTAGGCCCTCACTACAGGGCTCTCTCCTTAAGCTCTTTCACTACATGAGACCTCACTTTTTCATGGCCAGTAGTAGAATTGCCTTTAGGCTTTCAATTTCTTCCTTCAGGAAGAAAAAAAGCCCAGTCTCTTTTGGGGGCTCACCTGATTAGGTCAGGACCACCCAAGGTAATTTCTCCTTTGATTTACTCAAAGTCAACTGATTTTGGAGTCCTAATTACATCTGCGAAGTTGCTTCACCTTTGTTGTAGAACATAACCTAATCACAGGAGTGAACTCCATCATAGCAAACTCCCGCCTGTGCTCAGGAAGTGAAAATAACCTGGGGGCGGTGGCTTGTGCCTGTAGTGCCAGCTACTTGGCAAGTGGAGGTGGGAGGCTTGCTTGAGGCCAGGAATTTGAGACCAGCCTGGGAAATACAGCAAGAACACAGCTCAAAAAAAAAAGAAGAATGATCTGAGTTATATATACCAAAGGCAAGAATCTTGGAGGCCATCTCAGATGTCTGCCTAATATAAGTAGTAGAGGGCAGAAGCTAGGAAAACAATTTAATGTTTGACACACTACTGGGTGCCCAGAGATGTAGGTGTGAGAAAGAAAGTCTCTTGCCTCTAGAAGTGCACAGTCTAGAGACAGTGACAGAAACTAGAAAGGAGAAAATTATGATTGAGTGGTGAATAATTTCTAATGTTCTAGAGAGGATACTGACTGATGAAAAATGGAAGTTTGACTTAGGTTACTTGTAGTGCTTTCTGCAGCACGGTGGGGGCTGGTGTCAGATTTCAAGCGATAGAGCAATGAACGGTTGTGAACAGGTGACAGACGCACACGTAGAAGGGGCTTAAAAAATTGATCAACGAAGGAAAGAAAAGATGAAATTTTTATAGGGGGTTAACAGAGTAAAGGACCATTTATCATTTTTAATTTTTAGAATAGTTGGGACCTTAGAATTTTTGTAGTAGTAGGGACAGAATCAGTGGGAAGGAGAAAATGAATATGACATGCTAATTACTAAGTGCCAGGCCTTATTTATTAATATAACTGCTTGTCAAGTATTAACTCACTTAATTTTTACAACCGTCATGTGAATGAGATCCCACTTTATTCCCATCGAAAGACTCATAGCTGGTCCAAGGTCAATGAGCTTTTAAGTGGTAGAATTAGGATTCAGTCCCCGGAAGTTTGACCCTGGAGCCCATGCTCTTAACCACTGCACTAACATACTCTTTTCTACATGATTCTCTGGGCCATTACTTGTGTGAGGCTTCGTGACACCCTTGCATGGTTATTGCTGTGTAGATAAATTTTCTGCCTGCTCCATATCAATTCTCCAGCCAGATGGCAAGCTGCTCGAAGACACAGAACATGACTCCGAACTTCTTTTTCTTCATGGCCTCTCGCATGTGACAGATGTCAACAAATATGTACCGATTTAAGCAAGGATCCTACCATTTGCTTCTTCATTTCCTTTAATCTCTATTGATTATAAAATTAATGAAGTGATGTGTAATTTAGATTTAACTACTTAACCTGTAACTATAATTTTTATGACTTTTAATATCAAGATAAATCTGTGACCTATTTGAGGAGTTTCTTGCTTTGTAAAACAGATTTCACTGAATTTTTAAACAGTGAATGAATACATCATAACATTGAGAACTATTTTCAGCAAGGGAGCAAGGGATGCTTGCCCGGCGGCCTCTTGGATTGTGCTTTAATATTTGAATGACAGAGGTGCGGGGTGGGAGAGCATCACGGGGTTGAGCCGATGTTCCTGAACATCGGAGAGAAAGATCATCTTTGGCGATGGTCTTGGCATTGCTTTATTCCTTTCTGGTATTTTTTTTTTTTTCTCTTTGTAAGGAATTAAACAAAATAGTTACTTTTCCGTTAGGGCCGATCACTGGTCATCATTAAGCCTAGTGGCTCTTTTCCTCTCAGCGTGTAGCATGTATGCATTTCTATTGCGGGATAGCGTTTTCCACCCCGCTTGTATGCGGGTGCTTCAGATAGCTGCAGTCGGCCCCTGCTAGGGAGGTACTGGGACCATCCTGGATTTTCCCGTGTCTTTCTCCCACACAGGAAGGCAAGTTCAGCTAAGGTTATTGTTACTTGCCTACCTGCATCTGACCAAGTGTCCTAATTTGCCCCATGCCTGTTGTAAAAGTATTGCTATGATGTTAGGAGTTACAGGCAAGATAAATTTAAAATCCCTTTCTGGTTTATTTAGGAATGCAAAAGGTGATTACTGATGAAAACCTCAGAGCCTGTGGATCAGTTATTTTTGGTTTGATCATCTAGACGTACCACAGATAAAACAAACCTCATTGTTAGAAATGACACTCCACCGGGGGGGTTGGATTTTACAACTTTTTTTTCCCCTGTCAGAATGCTACATAAAAAGTTACTCCTTTGTGTTCTTCTTCAAAGCACTTGTACCTGAAGTAAGCATCAAGGTATTTATCCCCTACTGACTCTGTAGCTATATTTGATCAACAAAACAGAGAAGAGGGACAACTTTATTTTTCTTCCACATATTTGGTACATGTTCGTGCATGCGTGTGAATGTGCGACTGCGTGAGTGTGAGTGCGTGTAAGTGTGAGTGCGTCAGAGCACAGAGACTGTGACTGATGGGAAACCAAAACTCAGGACTTGGAAGCTTAAAGATGACCACATGGGATGGTGCAGAGATGCATTTCTAACTTTACCTTTGCAAGCTCTTCGATAAATACTTTTTGTTTACTTTTGTTCTCTTTGAAAAACAGCATTTATCTCCCCCCATCTAAAAGCTTTGAGCTTCATGTGAGTTCATTGTCTATTACTCTCAAGTCCTGTTTTCCAGTATCAGCCAGTCTCTTCCCCAGCATGCTCTATATTGAGACACAGTATAGCCTCGAGGTCAAGAGCACTGACCCTTCATTCAAATCTTGCTTACTGCTGTGTGATTTGGGCAAGTGACTTAACCTCTCTGAGTCTCAGTGTTGTTGTCAGTAAAATGGTAATAAAAATAATAATCACCCTGTAGGGTTATTGCAGGGTTAAAGGAATTAATGTTTTCACAGTGCTTAGAATAGAGGCCTGCTACACAAATGGTTCCATGTGTTTGCTCTTATCACTATGGTGATTATAGTGCAATTATAATCTAGAGTACAAGCAGGGAGAAGTACAACATAAATTGTTACACTGTCAGTTTATTTTAGTAGCTATTTTCCTGTTTGACAAGAATGAGGAGAAAGGTGGGAGAAATGATTTTATTATGATATTAGGAAAAAGTGGGAGAAATGATTTTATTATGGTATTAGGAAAATTACACTTAAAAACTGGAAACAAATATTTGCTGATAAGATATTAACTATAGGCTCCTAGTTTCCTCACACTGCCTACGAAAAGGCACATTAGTGTGGTGGTTCCAGTTATGCTAATGGTCAGCTGCAATACTTAGCTATACCAGAACTGGTAGGACGAAGTGTGGTAACCAGCTCTAATAATTTTTGAATACTATTTGCACAATTGCCTTAAATCCCTGAGAATAATGTACCTTAAGTAACAGTACATGAGAAATCAGGAAATGTGCATCTTAATCTTTAAGAATTATTAGAGGGAAAACATGTTCCTGAACACCTAGTTTAGGCTATTCTGGTAACTCATCATCTTTATCAAGTCCATGATATCTCATTCATATCAATCAGAAAGCCCCTCCAGTTTTCATAATTTGATAATTATATAAGCATGCTTTAGACAGGCTGATGAAAGAGACTTGGTACTGTTCCTCATGCTCTGATTTTGGCTGGGTGTGTTGGTTACAATATTTTATGTTATAAGCAAAAAACTCAATGCTGAAAGCTGAACTGTGAAAGGCTTGGATCATTGGAAAATCTGAATGTAATGTGGGCTTCAGAACTGGTTGATTCAACAGTTCAACGAAGTCACGAAGGACCTGAATTCTCTGTCTGTCCAAGGTGCTTGCTTCATATTGGACAGGCCCCTGTCATGGTCGTTGGATGGCTGCTGGTGGTAATTGAGGCTGCATGACACTCTCAGGTGTGTCTAGTGGAATGAGAGCTTCTATGTCACATTCTATTCCATTCTAATGTTTGAGGTTTATATTAAAGTTAAGGTATTATAATGATTTTAAAGTTATGAATATAGGTAGATTATATTACTGGTAGATTTCATTTCATGAGAGTAAAGAGAGCAATACAAAATATTTATATCAAGATGAGGGACTGGGTCTAATAGGGTTGAGAGCCCTGGTATAGGGTCTTGTAAACCAGGTTGAAGAATTTGGATCTCATCCTTAAAATTATGGGAAACCATGGGAAAATTTTAATATTTGGAGTTACTTGATAGGATTTCCATTATAAAAGGATCACCCAGGCTGCTCCTTGTGGAAAAGATTAGGGAAGAAGAGTGGTGTGTCCCAGAGACCTAAGTCTTTTTCTCCATTATGAAATGAAAGCCATTTTTATGTCTGACACCTCACTGGGGAAAGACATGCCAGTTTCAATCTTAGTGACTGCATCTGTCTTTTTAAGTTGCCCTTGAATTTATGCAAATCAGAATTGATTGTCCTTCAACAATAGCAACAACAACAAAAAAATAGAATGTCGTAAAGAACAATCAAATATTGATTCTTTTTAGATATGTGAAATGTGATAAGGTATGAGAAGAAGAGCTTTGAAAGCTTTAGATGAGTTATTAAAGGAAAAGGGTTTAAACAATATGCTGTGTTTGGGGACACACAGGCATTTTGTCTCCATGCTGCTTAATGCCAAGCATTGCAAGGAGGGCTAGAATTGATTCTTCTGCAGAACCACTCAGAGTTAACAAATCTGTTGGATGTTCTCTCCTTAATATGCCACCCTTCTGCACATACGTCTTTGGAATATTTCTACACTATCAGTACTTGGACTTTGGAACATATGATAAAGAATGAGAAATATTGGAAAACTGGAGTAGTATTTGGGCAGTCAACATCAAAAGGTCTGTCCCACATAAGCAAGGATAACCAGGCTGAGATTTTGATGGACAACATTGACAACTGGTCAGAAAATTTCAAATATAGAGGCTTCTAAAATGTCAAAATATGCCTTCACACTACCTAAGGCCTCTCCAGCAAATCCTGTTAGTCCACCCTCTAAACTGGATCTCGGATCTCTCACCTCCACCTTCCCTCCCTTGCTGCACACTGACAGCACCTTGCCAATGCAGTTTTGTAAGAGCCTCTGAATTAGTCTCTGCTTCCACTGGGATTTTTCATACCCACCTGCAACAAAGGTTGTATGTTCCCAATTCTTGAGGGGAAAATAATTTTATAGAATGCCCTCTGTTTCAAGTTTTCCATCTTAATACTTTCTTAAATATTTGGTGCTAGCTCCCAAATAAGCAAAAATAGCAAATTGATATTCATGGGGAAAAATTAGAGAAAGTTAAGTTCAAACACTTTATTTTTCTGGATGGCATCTAGGATTTTATTATAATAATGCTTTACATCATAAATATCATAATTCCTCCATAATATTAAATGGAATATGAAATAAATAATACTTTATAGCATAATTATATATATTAGCATCATGTTTCTAGTTCATGGGATGAAATTTAATATGTCAGTATTTAGCAGTGTTTGGAAAAATTACAATTTCTGAGTCTCACCATCTGAAATGATCTGAAAATATCTGTGCTGCTGGAATGGAATCCACTTATGCTAAAATGTTTATTGATTGAACTAAACTCCATTCAGTCAATAAAAAAGTGAGTCTGTGAGCTTGAAGCACCTTTTCTAGGATGGGGTTCAGAATCCAGAGAGGGAATGAGGTTAGATACAGTAAATCAGTGAAACCAGACGAAACCTGGCAGCTCAACTGTTGAAGTGGAGCAAAGCAGAATGTGGCATTAAAGCAGCAGAAGCCGAGCCATAAAGCAAAGATAGATGGAGGCAGTAGAAATAAATGGGTCCCAAACCACTGAGCAATATTTCCAAAATGCCAATGAGGAAAAGCAGTTTTTCTAGCCATCTCATCAAAACTGTCTTTGGTCAAAGCTTTATTCTCTCTTTGGAAAAAAAAAAAAAAAAAGGCTGGGAAAGGGGAGAAATCTTAGTTCTTTATGGAGGTAACTGTGACAATGGGCAAGTAGGAGATGGAGAAGTGAAAGTTAGAACTTTGAAAGCAAGAAGGGCCTGGAAGAGAAATGATGGTAATAAAATACGAGGGGGAGAGATGTAAGGCAGGTTGGAAACAAAGATGTATCAAAGCACATATTCCCCTAAACAGGCTTTCAGTGTGTGTGTCTGACAGTAAGCAAATGCAAACGCCGAACTAGGTTGCATAGTGTTTATAATACACATGGCGGACCAATAATTAAACTGCTTAAATACCAAGATCCTCCATAGAAGTTTTTTTTAAAGCTATCCACATGAAAACTGGGCAATGGATATGAACGGGCAGTTTACAGAAGAAAAAATATCCAAATAGCCAATGAAAAGGAAGAGTTAATGTCAGAGACTTGCTAAGTAAAATAGGAGGAATTTTCATCTATGATGTGTAGGCACGACTTAAAAATACGTAACATCCGGCTGGGTGCAGTGGCCTGTAATCCTAGCACTCTGGGAGGCTGAGGCAGGAGGATCACTTGAGGTCAGGAGTTCAAGACTAGCCTGAGCAAAAGTGAGACCTCATCTTTACTAAAAATAGAAAAAATTAGCCAGGCGTGGTGGTGCATGCCTATAGTCCCAGCTACTTGGGAGGCCGAGGCAGGAGGATTGCTTGAGCCCAGGAATTTGAGGTTGCTATGAGACAGGCTGATGCCACTGCACTCTAGCCTAGGCAACACTGCCAGATTCTGTCTCAGAAAAACAAAGAAAAAAACTAACCACATACCATCCAGTGCTATTAGAATGGAGAGAAATGCTGGGGACAGAATATGTTGCTTAGCAGTTTGGCCATATCATTTTAAATTAAAAATATACATAGCCTTTGACACAGTAATCTCATTTTTATCAATCTATTCTATGTAGATAACAATATAGATACAAGATTATTGATTGCAGCATCGTCCATAGTGGTAAAAATTGAAACGAAATGAATTTTGATCACCAGGAACTAGTTGAATAGACTGTGGTACATCCATACTGCAGATTATTATTAAGAGATTATTAAACATTAAAAGGTATTTTTGATGTGTATCGTTGCACATGGGGTATTATAAAATTAGCAAAGCAAGTTACAAGTAATATGCAAAGCATGATGCCCTTTTTTTGGTAAAAACAGAACAAAGTCTTTATATTTGTGATTATAGGTATATATTTAGGCACAGTGAAAGGTGTTTAATTAGACATATCATATTCTTAACATTCAAGGTGTCCTAGGAAGGGAGAATAAGAAATAAAAAAGAAAGGTGCAGAGCTGTCTAAACCACTTGACCCCAAACCTTCAGATCTGTACATATATAAGGAATAGAAGACTTTTAACACTGGTAGTGGGCATATGAGTAGTTTTGATTATTTTCTGTTATTTTGTTTTTTTTTTTAATTTGGTCTTTGTTTAACTAAAATGGTCATGAATTTTATAATTGTTAAAAGCCAAATTTATTTCAACACTAAGGAAAAATGTAGATGATATAACCCACATTTTAGCCACCAGGAAACTGAACCTAGCTGATACAATACCTTTCCTGAGATTCCAGATAGTGAATGGCAGAGATGTGATCAGAGCCCCAGGTTTAACCAAAATGACAGCAATTTACAGATCGATACGAAAACAATGAAAGTAAGAAATTAGAAGAAACCGTTAGCAAAAAGAAGGTTGGAGGAAAACACAAACCACCAGCCGAGAGGAAAGTCAGCAGCCTACCTCACCCCCAGCATTAGACTACAAAGAGAATTATTTCAATTAGAGACAGAGGCCTGTTGGATCACCTCGATGTGTAGCAGAGTGAAAAGGTTTTAGGAATGTAAAAACCAATTATCTAATTTGGGGCTTAAGGTGGTAGTGGGAGGAAAGGGAGGGTCCCTGTTTAACGTGTGGCAAATTAGACAAGGTAGCGAGCAAGGAAATGAGCAGATTTCACATTATGACTGAGACAACATGAAGATGATACCAGCTAATGATGATGGAGAAGTGACTGTTCAAGGCACTTGTGAGCCAAGTGCTATAGAAATATTAAATCATCTCACCCTCACAGCACTTTATGAGGCAGGCACTGTTGTGCAAGTGAGGAAATAGCAGAGTCCAGGAATGTGTAGTAGCTCGTCTAAGATGACTCGGCTAGTAAGTGGTGAATATGATGTGAAGCATACTTGCCCGGCTGCAGGGCACATGCTATAAACCATTGTGCTATCCTATTCCTGGGTGCGAAGTGACCAGGAAAATCCCTTTCTAGTTGTGAAAACTATGCAGATCATTTGGAACAGGTACTTTCCACTGGGGCTAAAGGAGACAGAATCAATTTGCTTCTAAGACCTTGTAGTTGTATATGTTTTCAGATCCTTTTTTGTTACATATACAAATTTAAAGATGCACGTATGTGATTTGGCGGTTTTACAAAATTTGGATCATATGCCTGCTACCTAATATTCATAAGTCTGCTTTTTCCTCTTGGTATGTCACGGATATCTTTCCACCATGTCTGTACATACAGGTCTTCAGTGCTGCTAAATGTTGCATAATCTGTCCCGTGCCATTGCTAATAGATTTGCTTCTCATTATTTTTCTGGACTAAGCAAATGGGAATGAAGAAGGAATTAATTTCTGCCTTCAGCTCTACCCCTCTGCCAAAAAAAGGGGAGGAGTTAATTAGTTGACTTTCAATTAATTAACTCTAGGAAGAATTCAATATTTAGGTTCAATACCGTTTAAGAAAAGTGAGAAATATACCTTGATAACTATGCTATCTAATAGTCTGTGGGATACAAATAGATTTGTATATATATTTAATATTTAATGTGTAATTGTAATTATAGATAATATATATTTATGTAGTATAATATATTGATATGTTTAATACATACTTTTAAAGAATAAATGAAACGCCTTTTCAATTTTTGATTTGTGCAGTTTTGCTTTATTTAAGGAGACATAGAGGAAGGTTTTGGTACATTTTGCCATCTCAGTGCAATTTAGTCTTTTAGCTGAGATTATAAAATGTAATAATTAGTTTAATACACAAAGGTTAGCAGTCTTTTATAATATTAAACAAGAGGCTCATTTGTGTCCCATAAAATCCAAACCTTGCCTACTTTATTTAGGGAACAAAGGTATATCTCAGGCACTCACTGTCCTTTGTAGGAAGACATTGGTGTATTTGAAACTCCGAGTTGACGACATGGGAGTTCATAAAATGCTCAGTAGATTTTGGACATGTTTGGCTGAGACCTTGTGAAAGGAGACAAACACGTAAATGAAGTCAACTTCGCAGACCTCTGGGATCCATTACAATCTGAGATGCTCTTAATACGTAATTAGCCAAGCCTGTTAATCACGTTTAACAGGTGTTGAGCAATGAACTGAGACAGGGTATTTGCTGTGACCACTTTCTTCTCTGATCTTGTTAGGCAAGCTAATGCTGATCAGAGCACCGGGACACTGAATGAGACTTGACATTATATTTTCTTGATGCTGTCATCAGCCTCGTGATCATTGAGAATGGTGACATTCACTATACAAACACAGCAGGTGTCTGTCCAATAGTCCCCCAAGTTCTCTTAATGAATATACTTCGGCTTTTTTATTCTGGTTTCTTTGCCTCTTTTCTCATTTGAGCCTGTGTTTTAGTCAGTTGTTTGTTGAAAGACAAATCCAAACATTTGTGAACAGCAAATAGCTCCATCTCGGCAAATGGACTACTGTGTTCTGAGAGCACAGAACGATGGACCAAAAGCAATCCACCTCATCCTTCTACAAATTTTCTCAGTGCCACAGTAGTGCAAACACTAAAACCTTGGTGCTCTAAGTCGCAGCTCAGTTTGCTTTTTCATGGGACAGTTTCTTGAGTATCTTGTATGTTAGTATCTGACAAATTATTCTTTTTTACTATCATATATTTCAGATTATGGATATACTGACAGTTTTTTTTAACCACTTCCCTATTGATCAATTGATGGTTGTTTCCAGATGGTTACAGCTGTAATTTCTTTTTTTTTTTGGTCCATGCCTCCTTGTGCACATGTGTGAGGATCCCTCTAAGGTAGAATTAGACCTTAGAGGGATCAAACTACAACCAGCCACTAAGCCAAATCATGTCCACTGCTGTTTGGGTACAACCTTCAAGCTAAGAATTGTTTTTACATTTTTAAATGGTTGAAAAAAATCAAAAGATGAAGAATATTTCTTAACAACAGAAAATTACACGATATTCAAATTTCAGTGTCTATAAATAAAATTTTATTAAAATACAGCCATATCCATTTATGTATCATCTATGGCTGCTTTCGCACAATAATGGTAGACTTAAGTTGTCTGACAGACTCTAAGACTCAGAAACCCTAAAATGTTTACCATTTGTTCCTTTACAGAAAAAGTTTACTGACCCCTGCTGTACTGATCTCAGTGTCAATACGAAGAAATAGAATTTCTGTATCACCGCATTTAAATTTTTTTTAACAAACTGTCAAATGCCCCTTTAAGTTGTTGTATCAATTTGTAGTTTATGAGAGAGAATACCTATTTCTCTTTATCTTCACCGATATTTTTATATTATGAAGGTTGACTGTTTCCTGATCTTATGGGGAGTTTGATGGTTTGTTTGTTCATTTATTTATTTGCCTTTCTGAGATTCTAATTAGGTTGGCCAACTTTTCATATGTTATTGGCCCTCTGTTTTCTTTTTCTCTATTAACTGCATCATATGCCTCTTAAAGGCAGTAATTTTAAAAATAAGAAAAACTAACATTTATTGAACATCTACTATGTACTAGGTACTATGCTCAATGATTCAAAAATGTTATGTTAGCACCACAGAAACCCCCTGCGGTAATTACTAATATTATGTCATTTTATAGATGAGGAAAGTGAGGTTCAGAGAGATTAAATCACTTACCCACATTCACACAGCTGATCTATGGTAGAGACAGATTTTTTTTTTTTTTAATGTAGGCCTTTGTCTCTGATCTCTACCCTTCTTCGCTAAACATTCTATCTCTGAGACCAGTGTAGGATAATCAAGCATAGCATCAGTGGAGAAAACTTCATGTTAGAAACTCTGTTATTGCTTCATATCCTTGGTTGTCTAGCACCTGTGAATATTTTTAGACATCCAAGGATCTAAAGCCTCAAGATATAATTAAACTTTGCTTCTCTTTATTTTAGAAGTCTAAATCACAAAATACTTTCAGGAGAACCCGTGGTTGCCAGGAAATCATTTAATGATTGTTGTATCTTCACAAAGGTTGGCAATCAAGAGCTCGGTATAGTTGAAATAAATCTATTATAGAAGTTGAAAACCCTCAGTTTATTATATTCTGGCTCTATAGCTTATTTGCTACATGATCAACCTTGGAAAAGTTATTTTGCTTCGCTGGATAACATTTTCGTCATCACCTAATGTTAATCAAAAAGTATTGTTAAAGATGAAAGGAGATACTTTTAACAAGTACCCAGCACTGTACCTGACACATAGCAAGCCTTCAATAAGAGTTGCATTTCTATCAAAATGAATGAGAGATTATTCATCTGGGTTTTGCCATAGATAGGGAACCAGGTCTTAACTAGGCATTTCTCAAACTGTGGTCCTACCAACATCAGAGTGCCTGAGGATGCCTATTCAAATGCAGATTCCTGGATTCCACTTCATCTGATTCAGTCAGAAACTCTGAGGATGGCCCTGGTCATCTACACTTTTAATAAGTTCCCAGATGATCTGGGGGCAGACTAAAGTTTAAGAACCAAGAAACTATCAAAATTCTGGAGGCTTTCTATTTTAAAGAAATACTAATAAAGATTATCTTCCTTTGGAAGCCAGTTAAATATTTCAAACCAATGAGGTCAAGAATATCTTCTTTACATATACTTTAGATCACTTTTACAGTAATTGGATGCTCACATCCTCTTCTATTAACAGAAATGCCTCCTTTGCCATAATCCTTACAATGCTATGTATTTGAAGGCAGCTGTCACCCTTTGATCTCTTTTATCTTCTCTATTAAATATGTTCTGATAACATCAAGTTCTTTGGATGACAGATACTGTGTTAATTTAACAATGCCTTATAAAGAAATATTGTTTGATTTTGGAGTTGGTTCTTTGTATTCCTTGTTCGAATTTCTTTCAGGTTCTTAGCTTAGAAGAGGGTAATAGAGGTCCTTTCTTTAGGAAAGATAATAGTAGGAGTCATAATTGTCTTGATTATTAGACTCATCCCAAGTCCTAGACAGGTTCGGAGTTTGGTGCTGGTGTTGTCACTGAGCATTTGTCAGGACATCTGTAGCTTCTCTGCCTAATCTTCCAACCTCAGCCCAGGCCACTTTCTCCCTTACACACTCTGCTCTAGTCCAGTGGCATCAGCATCACCTGGGAACTTATTAGAAAAGCAAATTGAATCAGAACCTGTAGGGGGCAGAGACAAGCATTCCATTTTAACAAGCACTCCATGTGATTCAGACACATGCTCAAATATTTGAGCTACGTCTAGATTCTAGAGCTTGGATTTATAGAGGTCTTTCCTGACCACTGTATCTAAATGTAACTTTCCTGCATCCATCCACCTATCTGCCTGTTTTTACTTCTATATTCAGTTTGTTTCCTTTATGTTGTATCGCAATTTGTAGTTACATAATTATTTCTGCCATACTTGAATATTGTCTGTTTTCCCAACGAGGTTGTAAGCTTTGTAATTGCTAAAACCATACCTATTATATTCACCAACATATCCCCTGACATGTCGCACAGTGCATGGCATGTGGTAGATATTAAATAAATATTTAAACAAATGGATGAGTGATCAGTTAATATGAAGTGATTCAGGTTACATTTCTTCTGATCTGCATTTTTTTTGCTTGTTTGCTTTTTTGTTATTGATGCAGACAACCACATACTACCAGTTTCATAACTAATTTGTAAGCAGTTTACAAGAATAATTTACAAGGTTCACATACACACACATACACACACACAAACTCACATGTACACTATTTCCTGTAGCCCGGCGGTCCCCAACCCCTGGGCTGCAGACCGGTACCTGTCCAGTAGCCTATTAGAAACCAGGGCACACAGCAGGAGGTGAGTGGCAGGTGAGCAAGTGAAACTTCATCTGTATTTACAGCCACTCCCCATCACTCGCGTCACCACCTGAGCGTTGTCTCCTGTCAGATCAGCGGTAGCATTCGATTCTCATAGATGCACAAACCCTACGGTAAACTGCACGTGTGAGGGATCTAGGCTGCACGGTCCTTATGAGAATCTAATGCCTGATCTGCGGTGGAGCTGAGGCGGTGATGCTAGCGCAGGGAAGCAGCTGCGAATACAGATTATCATTAGCAGAGAGGTTTGACTGCACAATAGATGTAATGTGCTTGAATCATTCCAAAACCATCCCCCCAGCCCTGTCCGTGGAAAAATTTTCTTCCATGAAACCAGTCCCTGGTGCCAAAAAGGTTGGGGACCACTACCATAGTCAATTTGCTTTTCAGCTTTCAAACCCAGTGGCAATGTCGTTGCCATTATAGACATTTCAGTTTCAGAAGAGAGGATGTTCAATTCACTTAACATGCCAGTAATGAGAAACTAACATGTAGTCTATTAGGGTCAGGCAACCAGGAATGGAGTTTGTTTGATACTTTTTTCACTAAGACCTTTAACTCTATTGGCGAGTAACTCCAATGTTCTGAGCTACTCTCATATTATAGTTAAAATCAGGGAATTCGTTGCATATTTCTGACCTCCTTAGGGTTTCGCTCCTTCTCCCTCCACACCCCTAACTCTGCATCTGACCCTCTGTTCAACACCATGTTCATTTGCACTGTTTCTGAATTTATTAACTTGTCGATAGCTTTCCCTTCTATTTGATATGTTTCCCCTCTGATCACTACTTCACGTCTTCTCTTAAGGGCTGGTGAAAATCATTTGCTGCATGTAGCTAAAAGAACTCTCTCTTCTTAGTTGGTATGGTGTCTTTTTCCTTCTGTCATCAACAACAACAGGTTTGAGAATTAGATACAGGTTGAATCTCAGCTCAGCCCCTTCCTAGGTGAGAAAACGTGAGCCAGGTTCTTAGCTTCCCTAAGCCAGAATTTGCCCATCTATAAAATGGAAATACTAAGAACTACCTCCTGGCATGACTGTGATGATGAAGTGAGATTTGCAGAGTGTCTAGTCCTTCGTCAGTGCTCCGCATGTGGCACTCACAATTGACAAATATTGAGCACAATTCCAGGTAACTTGGGAAAGCTCCCGAGAAAGGGAGATTTGTAACAGAGGCCACATTAAAAATATAATTTAAATCTTGGCAGACAGAGGGGAGATGGAGATTGTGAATTTCTTAGTGACCTAAATGTGCAACTGGTCTTATTTATTTTTGTCCTCATACATTGTTCAGAAAAGTATCTGCTAATGGACAATGAAGAATCCAAGGTAGTACATCCTTCTCCCCTCCCCTCCTAAGATTTTTATTAAGGAAATGAAAATAAACTGTCATTTACTTACTTACTTAATATATTTAGAGACAAGGTCTCAAAATGTTGACCATACTGGACTCAAACTCCTAGGCTCAAGAGATCCTCCCGCCTCAACATCCTGAGTAGCTGGGACTACTGGTACACAAAATTATGCCCTGTTTTATTTTGAAAAACATCCCAGGCTAAAACTCTGAAGGTGAAGATAATATAGGCAAAAAAAAAAAAAAAAAAGGGTTTCTTCCTAGGCAACAGAAAATAACTAGAATAGGTAATAAATATAAAGGTACCCTTGTAAGACTTTTTTTAAAACATGGATTCCGACTTAACTTTTCTAAGGACTTAATCCAGCAGTTTTCCTGGGGGAAAAGTCAGATTCACACTTCCTTAGGAATTGTTTCTACTAGAGATTTCAGCATTGCCAGGTGGATCCATCTCAGATATATTTATAGTAGGACATTTACATCCTTTGTATTTTGCCCAAAATCATACAGTGCGTGCGGTTCGTTGAAAACATTTTCTTTTTTGTAACGACCATCTGGCACACTTTTTGTGACCTAATCTAAAACACGATTTTAAGTTTTTACTTTGCCAATCACAAAACACAGACCAGCTTCCTCCCTGTCATTTGCATTATGTGGGAAATAAACAATATTCAGCTGGAAAGACACAATCCAGAAAGATCAGCCAATACATTGCCAGTAGGTCCAGAAATACAATGTACAAAGTAATTAGCAGTGGCTGTATGAACCCTACAACATTTGGCAGTTCCTCAATGTTTTTGTAAATGGCTCCATTCCCTAGAGGTCTGTACTCTCCTAATATAGTAGCAGGGTTATTCTCCTTCTGGACACATTAAGTGGATTATTTTCTTAGGCAAGGGAGAGGAGGTTATTAAAGATGATATGCCATTTTTTCCCCTGCAGTGAATACTGTTTTCTTTGATAAGTTCCAAGTAGAAATAAGAAATAAGAATAGCTTTCCTTCTTAATAAGAGCCAAAATGTCTTATTGAATAGACTGGGGAGACCCAAGTCATCAGATTTAAGAACTAGTTTAAGAATTTTCTAATTTGTAAAGAATATTGGCATTAGTGTCATGGAATCTCAAATACTTTGGAACTTAGTTATTTGCTGATGCAGATAGAAATTCTTTATGTGTATATAACATACCGTCTTAGATATATAGGTACGAGAGGTTGACGGTTCTCCCTATCCTGTCGAATGTGTCTCCTGCTCATTGGCCTTTGGCACACTAAAGATTTCCTGTCTGCCTCAGGGTTCTAGAATCAATGGCTGAGAGGAAAGTAAATGTATTTTGCCAAGACTAAAACTTTAAATTTGTTGTCTTATTACTTCATATAGGAAAGAGAAAGGTTTTGGATTGTGGTGTGTGTGTTTGGAGGAAATCACTATATGAGCATAATACATATGAGAAGAGAAGTGAGCTTATATGTACAAACTTCTTAAATAATAGTTGAGAAATTAATTTTAGGGTCTCGAATCCTCTGCCCTACTTAATAGTTTTCCAGGGAAATGATTTAGCTCATTGACTCTTTTGTATTTTTTAAAATGAAATGAAGGATATACTGTTTATCCTACATATGGAAATTCAAACTCTGCTTTTTTGGATACAATTTTGTGAACAGTAGGTAGTATATATTTTAAGTAATCACCCATGAGGTGTTATCTGCTTATGCCAATTATTTTTCAAAGTAAAAAATTGATTTGAACACTTCAAAAATTTATCTTTTGCCAATTAAAATATTTTAAATTATTTCTTGCAGTTCTTTTAATCCACAGTAAGACCTAATGAGAATCTATTAATAATTGCTTGGTGGGAATGAAATTAACCCTTGTAAATAAACATGCCCAGTGTAAACAGCTGGGCTGTCTTTTCTCCTCTTTAGATGTAGACTTTCTTTTCCTTGGTACTCTGTTGAACTCCAGAGAGGCTTACAGTTAACCTGCAAATTACCTGCCATCTCGTACCATCTGGATAACTATTCATCTATTCCTGTTATCTTCTCAGTGGTGAATACCTCACCTGGCTTTGGCAGAAATGCCTGACACCTACTTGCCTCTCTCTGGGTGCAGCTAGTAAGCAGCACCATCAAAACGTGACATCACTTTTCCTATTTACTTTTACCTATGCAGTCAGTTAAACAATAGCTGGTTCTTGGTATTCTGAATTATCTTATATTTTGCTTCCATTCCCTTAAATTTGCACGTCCTGTTAGAATTATTAAACATTAAAATGGCATTTTTGTGGTTAGGGTGTTGTTTTTGTTCAATTTTCTCATTATTCGAAGTTGAATTTAGAAGCTTGCTTTATCTGTAATGGACTGTAAGCTTTTAAACAGATGGGATGCATTATCGGTTTGTGCTTTGAAACTTATGAAATATTCCTCTTGCTCCTTTGATGATACAGGAGAAAACCTGAAGTGGTTTAGTGTCGCATAGGAGTATTTAGGTTTGCTAAATGAATTGCGTTGTTTTGAAAGATGGAGATTTTGCATTGTATTCTGATGATAACCTGTCCCTTTCTTTTCTATTTTAATTGCAAAAAACTTGTTCTCCCAAGGAAGTATGACTTTAGATATATTACACCAAGAAAATGTTCACGTTTTTATAGGGCTTGAAATAACTAGATCACTGAGGTCTTACTCGGTGGTTATCATAGCAAGCAATCTCCTATGGAAAAAAATTAATACAAGCATTCTAACGAATACAGTTTCTCATTATAAACATCCAGAGTCCAAAGTAACAAATTCACTGTTGTTGTACTGGTTAAAACCAATCTTTGAATTTGTATAATAGATTATTGCCACCTTTGATAAACTGAATGATGCAGATATTCAACTTTACACGAGAACATGAAAAGTATGAGTTTGTCTTAAATTTGATTTTAAATAGTCTTTAGAGCTCTTTTCTTTGTAATTGAGGGATTATGATTAATCCAGGGTTTATATTTTCAATAGCACTTGGGTCAATAGTTTCTTTACTTAGAACTTTTTTGCTAGATTCTCTGAAATTAATGGCCAATGATTTTAATTCTAATTTTAATCAAGGCAGCTAAAAGAACTTTGGGCTTCTCGTTTATCTTTACACTATGCACTATCATGTTTAGCCTTTATAAAAATCCAGCGAAATGTGTACTCTCCTGTCTTGCTAAGAAGGAAGCTGAGGATTAGTTAAATACTAATAAACTTGCAGAAGACCCAATTCTTAAGTTCAGAACTAGGATTTTAGCCCCAAAGAGTCTGACTCCAGACTCAAGACCCATAACCTTAACATCTAGGCTACATTGCTTCTTGCTGGCATCTGCTAAAGGACATGCATTCCTTAATCTATGGCAAGGACTCTTCTAAGTTCTCCCAGGAAAGCCATTTGAGATCCTACGTCCATTCCCCAGTATTGGGAGTTGATTCTTCCTTTAAGGGCAGGTGTCAGGATAGGACTGAATCAATATTAAACTCATATTTTTTTCCAATTTCTGTAGTATCTACTATACGATTAAATCTTAGGAGACACCAAATTGATAAGTAAATGATACACTTGGCCCAAATTACTGACCTTCATTTTCTATTGTCATTTATTTCTAGTCTCAACCCTCCGTGTTTCTTTTCTCTCCCTGACTTGTCTCTCTTCATATCCTTTGTTTCTGTCTGTTTCTATGTCATATTTCCATGACCTTTTCCCTTGCTTCTTTTTCCTCATTTTCTGTCATTGATCTTTAAAGATCCTCAAATCTTGTTATTTTCATGCATTTCTAGTACTGCCATTCCTTGCCTCATTGGATTTTAATGCAGTGGACTTCTGGGGTATCCATTCTGTTAGGTGTTGATGACCTAGCTAGTTGTCCTAATGAATGCCCAGTAGGCAAATGTGGATTGAGAGTTGTGCGTGGCATCTGAGGGTGGTATTTATTTGAAACTAAATGTTCAGGTCTATGTCTGGAGGCTGAGTTTACCCTCAATTTTCAGCTCAAGTCTTAACTGAGGAAATGTATTGAAACTTGACAGCATGTCCAGGATGTCTGGTTGGCTTGGAGGTTATAGCCTAGAATGTTGCCCAGGCAGCTTACTCGAAATGAGTATTTACAGAATAAATGTACATACATATATACACATATAAACTTGTCTGTGTTTTCAAAAGGTCACTTGCTGGGTGCTGGTTGAAAAGACTTGAAGAAAGTTCTCTTAGCTTTAAAACTAAGGCATGTGCTGTCATTGGTAGAGCCTTCGTTTAGTGTGTAACTGATACTTGAAAACTGAAATACGACTTCCACTGTTAGTGGCTTTAGCAGGGCCCAGTAATGGTTATATGAAACTCTTCATTTCATTATGGATCAACATTGCATCAAAGGAAAGAGAAATACAGGGGTCTTATTAAAAATATATGTGTTTATTTACACATAAATGCATGTATCTATATGTATATTTCCATTGAATATTATCTAAAGTTGGCTATTTTTCTTAACTCAGAAGTTACATAAGCCCAGAGGGTGCAGTGGCTCACACCTTATAATCCTAGCACTTTGGGAGGCTAAGGCAGGAGGATCACTTGAGGACAGGAATTGGAGATCAGCCTGAGTACAAGTGAGACCTCATGTCTACAAAAAAAAAAAAAAAAAGAGAAAAATTGGCCCGCGTGGTGGTGTGTGCCTGTAGTCCCAGCTACTCAGGAGGCTGAGGAAGAGGATCACTTGAGCCCAAGAGTTAGAGGTTGCAGTGAGCTATGATGACACTACTGCACTCTAGCCCAGGTGACAGAGAGAGACCCTACCTCAAAAAACAGTTACATGAGCCATTCTTGATAAGCATCTGATCTAGATAAATTTCAAAGGTTTCAAAAAAATTCAATTACTTGATTATCTTTTCAGGTAAACTGCTATAGGAACTCTCTTGACTTATTAAACATCTCTAATTGGTAATCTTCCTCAACATTTTTTTTCACAGACTTGGTAACTGAGGTATGAGGTGGGTAAGTGGTTAAATGGAGGAGGAACAGAAATAACATATCCTGGCCCCAAATCCATAAATGTCACAGTAATGTGTTATATAGTGTCCTAAGTAAGCCAGTATATATGTGTATTTTTTTTTTTACACCAGTAACAGCATTGTCTTGGTTATAAATAAACAGAAGTAGATTCTAATTAAGCAAAGAAAGGAATTTAGTGGCAGGCTTTGGGCAGTATACTGTACAGACTGAAGGAGACAGGAGAATGAGACTTGGGAATGGGAGATAGGAAACAGGGTAGATTTGGGGTCATAGATAGCAAGTGCTCTCACCAGTCTTATGTGGGCACCACCATTCAAAGAAATAATTTCTAGTTCTTTTCAGTCTTTTGGTTACTTTAATCAAGACTCAGATTTTAGGGAGAAAATTGGGAAACTTGCCCAATCTTGGCTGGGGTTATAATTTAACTAAACTGTTGCCAACAACGGGGAAGAAGAGTTTGGGGTACTTGTTTTAAAAAATTCACGGAATGGTTGGGCCGCTGGAAACAACAACAGAAGTCTAGCATGTTCTCTCTTGTCCTCTAAAATTTAGCTTCTCCACAAAATCTGACAACTTTCAAATGAAAGTGCATATTGAGATTGATCTTTATGTGAAAATGATTAACTTGATCCACAAAACATACAGTAAAAGCAAACGATAAAGAAAGGAAGCTAATAAAGGAAATTGATTTATTTGAAGTGCCGTGTGTCTCCTTCACTTTGCTGCATATAGCAGGACAGAATTAGTGGCCGCTTTGGCTCCAGCAGTCTGCCGGGCCAGCAGTAATCGGTTTCAGCCACGCCCTGTTTGATTGTATTTTGCTGAAGAGGATAAAACAGCTTTGAGTTTGCATTTGAGATTGCCTGGTTCTTAAGATCAGAAACTTTTTAGAGGAAAGCATTCGTAATGGAATAAAAGGAATTTAATTGACTGTTTTTAGTATTGTGTTCTGATAAACATTTTTATGTCCTTTATATATGCCTTATGCATGTAATCATCTAATGAACAGTCTGACATCAACATTTATTATTTTACCAAGCATGTTTTGAGCACTGGAGCATATGCAATCATAGTATCAGTTTTGAAGACATTTAGAGCAGTACCATCCACACTATGTGCAGATAAATGTTGGCTTTTGTTATGAAATAATTATTATTACAAATATCTGATAATTGGTTATTGTGTGCTACATTATACTGGATGAATTTTATGTTTGTTACTTAAGTCTCACCACTTAATACTTAAGAAGTGGTTGATTATTGTTGCCATGATCTCAATGGGAAAATTGAGGCTACGGAAGGCTAAGCTGGTCAGCTTTAATTGCAGACAACAAAAATTAGTTTAGCTCAAGGTTTCTCAACCTCGGCACTATTGATATAGTTGCAGGGGGCTGTCTTGTGCATTGTAGGATGTTTAGCACCATCCCTGGCCTCCACCTACCAGATGCCAGCAGCACCTCCTTAGCTGTGACAGCCAAAAATATCTCCAAACATTGCCAGATGTTTGATGGGATGGGGGTGGAGGGCTAACTCACCCTGGTTGAGAACCACCGGTGTAGTTAGTTGGAGAAGAAAAAAGCAAATGTATTCAGGGATCTCTGCTTCTGCTGCCTCTGAAAACTGGATGGTCCTTCCTTCAGTGATCCTCCAGACGCTGGATTCCTGGAGCAGTTTCTGCTGCCTCCTGCTGCTTCCTGAGTCATTCATTGCGCCCTTGCTGAATGGGAGCCCTTTCCTCCTCCCTGGTGAATTGCATAATACTGGAAGCTTCTCAAACATTTGCTTTAGCTATAGGGTATGTAAAGCATAGTCCCTGACTTTAAAAAACTCTTACATTCAACAAATCCAGGGGCTGTTCCTTATGTGTTCCCATAAACCAAGCAGTGTTACAGGTACTGGGAATTATGAAGACAGATGATCCCAGCTCTTGTGGAGCCTACGGTCTCATTAGAGACAAATAGAATAACAATTTAATGCAAGTTCTATGGTAGAGGAACAAAGAGCTATCTATAAAAGTCCTGTGAAGGAACATCTGACTGGGTCCAGGGAAGGCCACCCATAGGAAATGACTTTAAATCTCATTTTAAAGAACGAAAGATTTTTCTTCAGGTCAGAAAGAGGACCTTGGCTACTGCCACATCCTGAGACAATCACTAGTATGTACTTGGTGACCTGAAATAATAGATTCACATTCTCTGTCTCTCTTTTTCTGGGTTCACTTTGAAATGCACATTTTTTATTTATTTGTTAGGTAATAAATAGACTCTAAATTTTTAGGTTTAAGGTCTGAAACTTTGACTCCTTTTCATTGTTCTGATGGTTTCTTTGCCATTGGGTTTTTTGATGCTGCCAAGGAAGTGCTGAGTTAGATAAACCTTCCTCTTTCAAAGGGAGATGAACAATTTAGATAGGGACATGTATGTGTTAAAGAAAAATTGGCACCTAAATGAGCCCCTCCCTGTCGGATATAATCAGAATAAATCTTTATTGAAGGGAACACTGTTTTTTTTTATAACTGGTACATTAGAGTACTGAAAGATATTTTTAATTTACTATGATATATATGTATCAAATATATATGCTATGGTAGGTATATATCATATATATATGAATATGGTAGATATTTCATACAAATTTTTAAGTATGACACTTTCCTAAAGGATCCAGTACCACCAAATAGATCTATAAACATCCTTTGTCCTCACCACCTGAAGAGATTTTGTGTTATAAACACCCTCCCTCCCCTTTTCAGTACTGCCTTTTATCGTTGCCAAAGAAAGCGTAGCAACCGTTGACCACAGCGGCAGTGATGAGTGCATCAATTCCTCTTGGGTGTCATTGGATGTTTCTCGGAAAAGGTGGTGCGCTTCATAGTTAAAGGTCTATTGAAACGAAATCCAAGCACCACCAGCTCACAAGATAAATCCAACAACCAGCACTCTTGAAGCCGCATGAAGGCAAATCTACCAATTGCTTTTTTCTTCGCCCAGCTCTATTACTATAATTCTGTTTTCTCACACAGGTCTTTTTGATGCCTCTTGTGTTTTGGGTATGTGGGATTTTATTTTTAAATAGAGTTAAGTACCCCTTGAAGACTTGAACTGTTGGCTTGCATTATCCTCTCTGTAGACTACATTGTATTCTTCGCATGCTGAAGCAAAGAACCAGCCAAAACCTTTGTATGGTATCATAGGTATTTCTGTCAGATACGAATTGTGTTCTGGGCATGGACATCACTACACAAAGGTGGTCCTTGGAAGTAGGTAATTGTTCTAAGTGTTGGAATGAGAGCAGGTGAAGTCTGCCATGACAGTGGGCCAACATGGCTGTCTTTTCATTCAGTAAATGTTGAGCGAGCATCTCTATGTGCCAAGCACTGTGCTGAGCAGTGAAGATACAGTGACTGACATTCCCAACTCTCAAGGACCTAAAAATCTGTTATGTTTCATCGTGGGGCTGTTTCTAGCTCTCAGTGCTGATGCTATTTTACTATAGATGAAATATTTATATTTTCTAAAGCAACATCAGGCTTTCTGTTCTGAAACTTAGATAATTTGAAAACAGGTCCTGGTCAGAAATCTGGTACACATTGTTGCAGTTAATAGGTTTCTAAACAATGAATAGAATTAATAATTTGTAAAAAATAAAGCTTTTTTTCCCCTATCTCAGCTCCTAGAGAAACTAAGCAGTTTTTAGAATCAGTGTGTCCTCTTTAAAGGATACTACTGGCCAGATCTGAATAGTTTCAGCAAAGATAGTAGCTATCCCTAAAGTTTATAGCACTAAATACCATGGCCAAAAAAGTTGGGAAAGTGAAGTGGAGGCCACAGTGGCGTCCAACCAGACTCTCGATGTTGGAATGTACTTCACAGTTGATTTCTCCCACCCACATGCTCTTTGGAAAACTTCCTCCCTGTTTCGCAACTGACTGCGGGTTATTCTTAGATTTAGATGGGAAAACAAAAACTGTGAGTGACAAGACCAGATGCACTTTACCTCAGTTATGAATACAGTCTGATGCGAGCCTCTATGAGATTTTCTTTTTAAACCCTTCTTTAAACAGAGTGCAAGATGACAAAGATCAGGAGGTAGGAGGAGTTGGCAGGGATGTGGGAAACAATAGCCCCTTAATAAGACTCTTAGTAATCAGGCAGGCATTTGTGTCTTGAGTTAGGGATGTAGAAGTGACAGACTGACCATTTTGAAGGTTGCCATCATTACAGACTGGCATGTTTCTAATTACACATGAAATGAAAGGCTTCAGAGAAGAAATGACCCAGAACACTCAACTGTTTAAGTATCTGATTAAGGCAAGCAAGGCTTGTAAAGACCAATCTGCAAGATTGTGCTTGTCCGAATTTTTTTCAAGACTCATTTGAAACCTACTCTTTTCTATTTCCTTTTGTCTTTTCTGTCCAACCACTTTTGTACTCAAATTTGGAACGTTCAAATCTGATTTATCAGTTGGGAGTCTGGCAGGAAACAGATGCTACAATCAAGAGATTTATTGGAAGGTATCTGAATGAAGGGATTATTGATAAGGTGTAGACAGGGGTTAAGAGTACTAAAAAGTGTGGAGAAGCACTGGGGACAGTAATGGAGGGTAGCTGGTACCACCTCTAAGCCACACAAGAGCTGACCCTATCCAGAGGCTTCCAGTGTGGTTCCAGAACCGAGAGAATAGGAGGGAGCAAATACCTCTCCTGTCTCCCCTCCTGGCCACCATTCTCTTGCAGATGCTTCTCATTGGTCCAGACCAACCAGAAGGCAGAGGATAAATGAATCTGCCAGACACATAGAAAATAATTTCCCAGGATGCAGGGCAAGAAGAGCAGAGAATGGATCTGGTGGCAAATGGAGAATAACCAGCCATACCTGCCTTCCATGAGCATGAAGCCAATTTGGAGATCACATGTGTATTAGCAGATGAACTTGCATTTACCCTCAAAGTACAGAACTAAGGAGTTCACTAAAAATCTTTTGGACAGTCACTATGGGCAAGGCAAAAATAACCATTACAAATGCATAGAAAATGTCTTTAATCATGGCTGGATGCTTGGAATCACGCACTGTCGGGCTGCAGAACCAAGTGCCTCCAGGGGCAGACTGGCCATGTAAATGATTGAGTTGATCTGGGTGGTAGGCCCCCGGGCGTGTTGTCTGTTAGGAATTGTTTAACCCTTGCTTTCTGTAAAGCAGCAGTTGCTATGCAGCACCGGGCAATTCAAGCCTAAGGTTTTTCAAGTTGTCTTTCTTCTTTTTTTTTTTAACAGAAGAAACTGGATTTTTTTTTTTTAAGGAAAATGAAGTCTTTTCACTTTTAAGTGTTGGCAGCTAATTAATTCACTTTTGGCTTTCAGAGAGTTCGAGTTAAACTAACAAATTCTTCTCCCTGAGATCTGATGAACCCTAAGTGCTTTGGTCTCTCGAGCGCCTCTGTCTAGCGTCCAGACAAGGTGGTGCAGTCTGACTAAGTGTGGGGAGCCCAGCTCTCTACCCCAGCACTTTCAAATGCGTGCGAACTCGTTGTCTTCTTCAACACCATCTCCTGCTCTGGATTCCTGCTTCTGCCTACCTGCCGGCATCTCCACTCGGCCTCTCACCTTTGATGATAAGCAGATGTCTCTTACACATTCCTCTAATCCCCAAAGCACCACTAACCCAAGGTTGGTGTTTCTCACATTCTTTTCATATAGGCGTGGAGCTCCCAGGGAGTAATTATATGACAAATTGAGAATCCATTTCCAACAGGAAGTCTGATGCCACAAACTTAGCCACCTTCTTATACGGAGCTTCTCTTGAAGCTCTTTGCTCCTTAGGCCTCAGGCTGCTGCCAAGATCCTCCATTGGCCCTGCTTCTTGTTACAGGGATTCTCCCATCTCCTCTGGTCTCCAGGTCCCCATCATGTGCTATCTGCTGTCATCCCCCATCAGGATGGCTATAGCATCTCGAGATAGTTTCTGAATTCCTGTCCTGTATGTTGCTGTTGATGTCACACTCTATTGCAACTTCTCCTGCTCCAGGCCCAGCTCTTATATAACCAAAAGACCTCCACAATAAGCAGTCCTACCTAAAAGAACACTCATTTCTCTACTCAGAGTACTGCCATTCCCCTAGAGCACCAGTTTCGTCATTCCTGACTTACATAACGCACCTCTTTTGTCCTCTTCCCATAATAGAACTGACAGTCTCAGACTGGTTTCTGAAGACAGGAAGCAAGAGGGTACTCTGAATTAAAAACTAGAGTTCACTTCAAAAGAAATCCCATACTCTGTAAAGTTTGCTCATAGGTGGCACTATGGACGGCTTGCCAAGCTGAGCCACACAAAACCTTTTTGTTCCCTGAAGGCATGAAAAATATATATTTATGTATCATAGCTGATGAGATAGGGACTGGTTTCAAGGCTAAAAGGTGATTATAATCACCCACACAGCTGTTGAAAATGGTGTCCTGCTTTGTGTTTTTGTTTATTATAGGGGAGGGAAGTAAATTACCACCTCATTGTCAGCCAATAATCATTTTCCAGGAAAAGGTGATTTATCCTCTGAAAGGAAATATTCACCTGCTCACCTTTTTGATTGCTCCATTGTGTATGTGATTGTTAAGCTGCCTGCTGACCACAAAATAGGTGTTTCTGTCCTCCAGATCCAAGACAAAACTAGTCCAAAGTGGGGTGTGAGTCAGAAGATGTGTGATCAGATTGCAGTTAGCTTCCCCAGTCTTCCCACGGCCTCACTGTGGGAGACAGCTAATGTCACAGGCAGTGATACTCTCAGCGTCTATTCCCTTGAGCTCATCTTTTGGGAAAACAAGTCTTTCTTCACACAATGCTAGAGGATACTACTTTCTCCATCCTGAGGGTTAAGAAAGGGAGAAAATGGGATATTCGTTTTAGAACTCGGGGGAAAAAATCCCAGTGTAAAAAAAAAAAAAAAGAGTAAACTTTCGCACAAAACTCTTGAAGTTTTGTACTAGGTACTACAGGTACTACAGCAAGAGGAAACTTTTCCTGGGATATAAATGAAATACCTTCAGATGTACTTTATCTTTTAAACCATGTGTTTAGTTCCTAGTTAGCAGATCATTGCTACAATAACCAATAACCAAAAAGCTGATAGAAAGTGCATTTTATTCTCAAAGGGGCTGATTATCTGCCCCAAAATAAATACATTAGCAGTAGCTTTCAAAATATTCTCTGCTAAGCATAATAGTTGCTTATCACTACATGATAAAATTTCATTCTTACATGTAGTTTGCCTTAATTTATTTTTAAAATGATACATGTGTGTATAGACATAAGCAAATGTTTTTATTATATTATTTTTAAAGCCTTTTCCTGTAACATATCGAGACTTTATTGATTTTCCCCAACACATAGATTTTTGTTTCCACCTATGTGGTATATATATTATTTTCTTATTTAAATAGATCTATTCCATGTACCTTATACCTTCCACAAAATTTGATTTATTGGATTGTATGGTAATATTAATATTTTCTAACATGTCAAGTATATAATTTACTAAGCATCACCCCTAGATTTCAGACAACAATAAAAATTCTACAAAACTGATGGGTACAAGTTATAAAGTGTTTGTATTGCTCTAACAGAACAGGGTTGTAACTCACTGAGGGGAGGGTGTGGCGCTAATACCTAAGTGAATGATCCTGTATTCCTTGGAAAAATTTCCAGTTAACATTAACAAACTGTCACACTTGATGTGCCGGATCTGACTTGCCATTTGTGGGTTACACACAGAGTTTTTACTTTCTCATCTGTTTCGTTTCTTTGCTGGCTGGAATTTTTCTTAGTGTATGGACACCAGCAATGTCATCTATGTGTGTTTTATTTCCCCTCCCTCCCTAGCAGTATAACTCAAAGATTTAGGGAGGAGAGGTTATAGAAACTATTGCTTAAAAAAATTGTTTTCAGGGTTCAATTAGCCACACCTTCCCATTCCCCATTGACACACAGGGCAGGGAGTTGATGTACTGCCAGACATATAGCAGGGACTTTGAAAAGTATGTTGATGTGGTGCCATAAAAATGAGCCACTGAGATCTCTTGCTGTAGGAGTGTAATTGGCTGAAGAACCCAGCTACTGCTGTTCTGGGTCCACCATTGTGTCACGCTGAGGCCACACTTCCTGTGGTCGGTAAAGTAGCTGTTGGACATACCCGTACCTTCCATGTGAGAGACTCCTTCATTGGAACACTGGCTCAAGATTTCTTTTATAGTGATTCTTTAAATATTCCAGGAAAAGAGTAAAAAATCCCTTTGTCTACATCTTAAAATTTAAACTTTTTCTATTTTCTTTTTTCATTTTAAAAATAATTTATTGAATTGTAATTCATATAATAGAAATTACCATTTTAAAGTGAACAAATCAGTTGCATTTAGTAAGTCATAGTGTTACGCAATCACCACCTCTACCTAGTTCCAAAATATTCCCAAAGTAAAACTCCTTACCCGTTAAGCCATTTCTCCCCATTCTCTCTTCCCCACAGCTCCTGGTAACCACTGATGTGTGCTCTATCTGTATGGATTTATCTATTTTGGATATTTCATATAAAGGAAATCATACAATACGTAACCTTTTATCTCTGGCTTCTTTCACTTAGCTATAATCTTTTGTTTATTTTCTAATCAAAAATGTCCTTGACTATAATGATTATTTCACCGTGCACAGGAATGATTTTCTTTTTCAGCACCGTCTTATTTTGAAGCACAAGCAAGAAGAATCAACATTGTATTTTTTTTCTTTTTTTTTTTTTTGTCATTCTGTCATAAACTTTACCAGAAAGCAAGGGGATTTACTCCTTCCCACATCCATATAGCTACTTTCTCTAGATCCCGGCCTGAAAGTGACAGAGAGCATACACAGAGTGAACATAAACTGTATAACACTGCAGCGGCCATCAAAACAAAATAAGTTCTTTATTCTCTGATGGAGTAAACAAATGTTTCAAATTCCAAGGGACTTACCCAGATGTCAGGGACAGGGCCAGAACTGGCCAGTAACAGTGCCTATGACATTGGAGTAGTTCTGAATATTAAATGGGGCATCGGCCGCAGTGAGTGTAGTGCCTCATGGGTGGTAGACTCTGCGTGTTGGCTGTTGGTGTGGCCTGTGGTGTAACGGTCTGTGGTGTTGTGGAGTTGACGTTATTTGCCACCACACGATGTGTACCTCTGAAGCCAGTGTGTTTTGAAGGATGAAATCTAAGCACTGGCAGCCTTCCAAGCAAAATATAATAACACTGTCCAAGCTGGAGAAAAGGACAACAGATTAATTCCAAAATTCTGTTATAAGTGAATGTCAAATCGGAATCCTGGTATCCCTTTCTTTGGTGAAACTAAGCAAATGAAATCCTGCCACTTGTCCTGCATTCTAACTGAAATCGAAACTTGATCTTGGGAATTATTTCCTTGTCTGGTATTCAGCTGATCAAGTGCATCTCCTTGTCTTTTAGCCCCTTTTCCCTCGTCTTTGTAAAGTGCCTTTCTCCATGTACAGAGCGCAATGTAGCCTTGGGAAGGCTCTCTACTGACCTCATCAACCTGTTATCTTCCTCCTTCTCAGAGGCATGACTCATTCACTTTTGTCTCTTGGCTTCTTATAACTTTCTTTCTGTTTAAATTTCTCTTCCCTTTTATCAAGGAAAGGAGTATAGCAAATGGTTAAGAGAGAGGGCTCTGGATTCCACTTTCAATTCATACTGCCTAAAAGCTGGGTGCCTTTGGACACGGATTTTAACCTTTCTAATCCGCAATGTCTTTATCTGTAAAATGGGGAGGCAGTTATGGTGAAGGTTTAATGAGATTGTCTGTATAAAATGCTTAGGACAGTTACTAGCATGTAGAATGGTCTAGTCAATGGTATCTAAAAATAATGATCATACCGACGTGGCTTATGTATGTTCCTAATCATTTTGCCTTGTAGAAATATCAGCTTTATAAAGCATTACCAGCTACCAAAGCTGCATCTTGTTCTAGACCTTTCTACTCAATTCTACTTGTGCCTTTGCACCTGCTTCTGAATAGTCCCAACACAGTGTTCTGCTATCACCCTAAATATGAAGCTCCAAAAGCCAGATTTATTTTGGCCTTATCCAATATTGTCTTATTATTATCACCCAGCTTCAAGTACATGCAGTGATCTTTGAACACTTCTGAACAGCTCTTGTTTCCATCTTTCTGAAGTTACCAAGTGCTATCTATCCTTCCTTCACAACCTCTTTGACGTGTGTTTACTTCTGTTTTTATGGCCAGGGCCACAGACACATCTCAGGCTCCACACTTTTGGACTTAATACAGTTTTTTAAGTGATGATGATGATGGTAGTGGTGATGATAGCAGCACAGCTAATGTTATTGTGCTCTAATTTTGTTCCAGGAACTAGTCTAAGCTTATATAGCATGTTATTGTCTCACTTAATTCTCACAACAGCCCTATTAGATGTCTAATACAGGGGGGCAAATTAAATTTGTTGGAGGGCGGCCACCAATTTTTGGCTTCTGCTTTGGAGCAGGTTATCCAATGGAAAGATTCCACATGATGTGACGAAGGGTCTTTTTGCTCAGTCAACTTTTCCTAAGTTGCTTGGAAGAAACTCATCCTTGATTGTTTCCTTTATAAAATTGTAATAATGTTTTTGCAATTAGTACAGAAAGAATTCGAGGACAGTAGAATCATAATGAATATCAAGTAATCAACATATATATTGAGTTGGTCATAATAATACCTTATTTGGATGCCACCTTCTATCCAAAAAGTGCTAAAAATTTTTTTTAAAAACAACCATTAAGGAAAGACATCAGCTAAGAGTTTAATAAACATTCAGTTTAAAACACATTTTAATCCATATTATAATGAATTAATGGGCAACCTCTCAATCCGAAGTGTTTTGTAAATACAGTCAGGTATTGCTTGATGATGAGGATGTGTTCTGAGAAATGCATCCTTAGGCAATTTCATAATTGTTTGAACATCATAGGGTGTATTTACACAAACCTAGATGGCATAGCCCACTACATACCTAGGCTATATGATACCTATTGCTCCTAGGCTACAAACCTGTAGAGCATGGTGCTGTACTGAATACTGTAGTCAATTGTAACACACTGGTAAGTGTTTGTGTATCTAAATGTAGAAAAGGTACAGTAAAAATACAGTATAAAAGATAAATGGTAGATCTATATAGGGACTTAACCACGAATGGAGCTTGCAGGACTGGAAGTTGCTCTGGGTGAGTCAGTGAGTGAGTGGTGAGTTGAGGGTATGTGAAGGCCTAGGACATTACTGTACACTCCTGTAGACTTTATAAATTCTGTGTCCTTAGGCTACACTGAATTTATTAAAATATTTTTTCTTCAATAATAAATTAACCTTGGCTTACTATAACTTTCTTATTTTATAAACTTTTTAATTTTTTTAACTTTTTGACTCTTTTTGTAATGACATAGCTTAAGACACTCATTGTATAGCTATATAAAAATATATTCGTTCTTTATGTCTTTATTCTATAAGCTTTTTTCTATTTTTAAAATAAATTTTAACTTTTTAAACTTTTTTTTGTCGCAAACTAAGACACAAACACACACATTAGCTTAGGCCTACAGAGGGTCAGGATCATCAGTATCACTGTCTTCCAACTCCACGTCTGGTCCCACTGGAAGGTCTTCAGGTGCAATGACATGCACGGAGCTGTCATCTCCTATGATAACAATGCCGCCTTCTGGATACCTCCTGAAGGACCTGCCTGAAGCTGTTTTACAGTTAGCTTTTATTTTATTTTACTTTTAGAAGCAGGAGTACATTCTAAAATAATGATAAAAAGTATAGTAAATAGTAGGTGATAGGAATTTTTCAGCTCTTTTATAATCTTAAGGGACCGCTGTCATTTTTGTGGTCTGTTATTGACTGAAATGTCATTATGTGTCACATGATTGTAGTTAGAGTTCTCTAACTAGAGAAAATTGGACTGAGTACTTTTCCTCTGTATAATATTAGAAATTCAAATTTGAAATTAAGCTTTTAAAAAATTTGAGTATCCATAAATTATTACTCAGGTAAAGCGAAATTATTTTCATTTGACAGATTTGAAACAAGTAAGCGAATGAAATTTGAGGTTGATAACTTGCAATTATATTGATTTTCATTTTCCTTCTTGGGTATTCTTCAAAGTGACAATGCTTAGAGCAAATGTCACTTCATCAGCAACAGCTTTTCAACACTCTAATTGCAGCCAAGAGATGTATGGTGAGAACGTGTGAAAAGCATCCTCAGAGGAATAGATGAAAGGCTTTGCGAACTAGTAGGGGTGGTCAGCCATTGCACCTGCCTCTAGGTCCTCATGAACTTGAGCGGTGCCTGATTTTAGTAAAGGCAAAAAAATGTGGAGATGGGGCATAGTGTATACAGAACCCAGGGAAGACAGAAGGAGATGACAATCAGTCAAACAAGAACTGTTTCTTCTGACGGGTGTATCGTAAGCTAGAGAATAAATAATGAATGAAATGAAAGTAATTAAAAAGTGTTTACTTAAGTGAACAATTGCTTGAAATATGGTTGCCTGGTAAAGACCTCATTATAGACAGTACTTGGCACATAAATATGATGCTTATGTTGAGGGGTCATTAATTTGCTCTCTTAAGTTGAGTGACAGGTCACTTGTGGCCCTGCCTCACTTCTTTGCTTTGGACAAGTCCAACCGCTAAACAGAGATACCCCCTGGCATTTAAAAATCTTCCATGGTGGACACTCATTTTAGACTCATTTTAGTAGCTATTTGGTAGTTGTAATTTGGAGTGTATGAGCAGACAGCCTATGTGTGAGGACAGATGACGGTATGAAGACTTGTAGACAGAATGTGCTTCTGGGTGTTATTGAAGCAAGATGCCTTATCACACATTTTCTGTCTTCCATTTTTGACAGCGAATTTTCAAAGGGAACATTACCCCTAAAACTTGCAATAAATATCATGTGTAGTAGTAATTCACAAACTTTTGTGTGCATCAGAATTATCTGGAGGGCTTATTAAATCACAGGCAATTGGGCCCTGGCCCCAGAGTGTCTGATTCAACAGGTTTGGGATGGGGCCTGGGAATATGCATTTCTAACACACTTTCGAGTGATGCTGATGGACCACACTTTGTGAACCACTTGGTGGTGGAAAACCAAGCGGTGAGTGCAAATGCATTACTAAATTAAGCACCTTTATAAGGAAGATGTCATTCTAGGGCAATACAAATTAGGGTAATTCTCAGTTAGGAACTAACTTATTGCCAAAGAACACCAGGCCAACCGAAAGCAGACAGGGTGGTGCTGAGGGGAAGTTAGGTTTTGTGTTCAGAGAATGTGGGTGCTAGGAATGGATGTCTGTGCTGTATCCTGCCTCTACCACTTGCTAACTTTGTGACTTCAGGCAAGTTACTGAGCCCCTCTGTTCCGCAGCCGCCACCTCTGTCAAATACAAATCCCAGTAGTATCGTCAACCACAGAGTTGGTGGGAGAATTCCATGAGATGATGTGTGAAAACTTTGAGCGCAAGAGCTGGCACGTACGGAGAGCTGTATTACTACATGAAGACGTCTGTAACACACAGAAGGAGAGTAACGATATATAAAGCATATATATGGGAGAGAGAGATTTGAAGGTATCTGGATATTGAGTTTAGAACTTGTTAACCCAGAAGACTTGTCCTGTACAGAAAGTGACTTTCGGCACAGTTGAGATGAGTTCATTGTCAAATCGCTACCATCAGTGTACTTATTTAGGTTGAGTTTATCTCAAATGTGGCTAGGAATATTTCAGATGAGGCGGTTGATGATGATAGCGTGTGAGTGGGTGTAGGAGCTTCAGAGGCTGATGGTGTGTGAGAGGGACAGACGCAGGGATGGAGAAACAGAGACAGACTGAGAACAGAAACAGAGAAGGGGCAGAGCAGAGACAGAGGAGGGTGAGAAGGAGGGGGGAGATTTGGGAATTCAGGGCAATTATCGTTTCAAAATGCTTTTGACTTTAGTTAATTTCAGTATTTCTTAGCATTCTAGTGGTCCTAACCTGTCTGCATCTGTTTGTACCACTGAGGCGCCTATTGGGTGCGAGGCACTATCCTCTCATATTTTGATTAGCTCAGGAAGTTCCACGTGCCCAGTCCTGGGCAGTATCATAGAAAAGGCGGTGAACAAAGCATGTGCCCGGCCCTCGGGGAGAGTGCAGACCAGTGAGAGCAAAACTGAAGAATAAATAGGATTTCCCTAGGCAAAGAAGGAGAAAGGAGAATGTTACTAAGCATGGACTTTGAAGAGCAAACGTGATTAGAATCCTGGTTTCAACCCTAACTAGCTGTGGGATCTTGGTCAACTTGCTTGTCCTCCCTGACCTCTCAGTGTGTTCATACTATAATGAGGATAGTTCTGCTTTAGAAAGCTGTTGATACACGTAAAATATTCAGCATATGCCGCATTTTGCCTGGAACACATAGTAGGAGAGTGTAGATTTGTTGGTTTGTTAGGTGCGGCTCTTTTGCAGGTGGGGTACTGGGATGAGGGTAGTGGTTTTCAGCCATGTGTGTTGTGATTATAGCAGCACATAGAACAGAAGAAATTGCTTAGACAAGCGGCAGGAAGCGGAGTATGAGGTCACACCAGCATGAAGAAAGATTGCTGTTTACCAGTACACATGCGAACCTTGTCCTCTGGGTATACAAGAGCGGTCAGGGCAGTCAGCGGTTTCTGTTGAGACAGTGACAGAGTGCAGGAAGAGAAACAAGTGAATGATATAATAACCATGGATGCTTTCATAGACACTGTAAGGCAAGGCTGCACTTCAGTAGTCATTGCCTTGTCATTATTGCTGAATTGTTTCATGTTGTTCTAAACCCTTGAATCCCTCGAATGTGCTGCCAGAAAGGTGATTCCTCAAAAATGTGCAGCTCACACATGATGGCTGTAGATCTCTGGCTTAAGTGGTAGTCGGGGGCTGGGGTGGGAGGAGGGAATCTTTCAGATGCAGAAGAGATCAGTGAGTGGGTTTCTGCAGCCACACTGCCTGGGCTCCAATCTTGGCTCTGCCACGTGCTGTCTCAGTGGCTCTGGCCCTCCTCTTATGTATAATAACATATGGATAAGTTAATATATGTGTACCACTCAGAACAGCACCTGCTACATAGTTAGCACTAAAGGGTTAGTTGTTTTTGTAATTTCACCTAGGAAGGATATTCCCAGCTTTTGACGTTGATTATTCCTCAAGACACTGAAGACATGCAAAGTTGACCTCTGAGATTAATGCTATAAAATCATACCATGTGAATATTTAGCTCGGGAGAACTCTATATATGCTCTAAGGATAATTAACTTATATGTTATATGTAATAATTTACATGACCTTTCGGAGTTGCTGATTTCTTTTTCTTTTTTTCCACATCCTATCTCTAATTTGTAGTAATACATACTTTAAAGTTTTCACAAAGGCTGCTTTTTATTTATTACACCTAACTGTATTGATTTATCATCACACTCAAAAGTCGTATGCGAAGAGCTATGGACACTGTATTTTGTGGTTGATTTAAGGTATTTTCCAAAGTTACTGAGTATTTGAAAACTTACTCCATAGTGGATACCTCTCTACCATGAGTGTTTGGCTGGTGGTCACAAAACTTACTGCTGCTTTGTATTTTTTAATTTGCTGGAGTAGATATTATTTCCATTGTGTCTGAAGTTGAATTAAATAGAACTCAGTAGCACGCCAGGAATAGGCAAGGTGATGGTTGTACAGCAAATGTTATTTTGTGTGCATTTTTTCTTTTTAATTGTACTAAGAGTCTGCTGTGTTAGAAACTTATCTTTTCATTTTTCTTTGCTAAAATAACAGGTTTTTGCTTAGAAGGCCATGCCTATTACTGTGCAATTAGAGCAAGATGAACATATTTTAAAACTATATAGAATAGAAGGAAGGGAAGGCATTGAACATAAAATTAGACTCCTCACAACAGGTTTTCATTTAAATGATTCTGGGGATTTTTTTTTTTTGCTAATACATAAATACCTCATAGCTTCATTCATCTTTCATATGGACAGTGTTTCTGCTAAAGATCTGTATGTACTTGGGGACTGAATACCAAGTTTGTCCCATTTTTTACACAGTTGTATACCTATTGAAGGGCTACTGTAATTAAAAGTGGTGGTTTTTGTTTTTGCTTTGGTTTTTTAAGATTTCGTAATTATGTTCTGTAGTGATTCAAAAAGGGGCTAGCCCTTGGCAGTTCTTATGTGAGTGAAAACCTGCTTCATCTTTGAATGTCTTGTCTATTCCCACTACAACATCAGAATCCAAACATAAAATACTGGTCCTGTTTTCTGTCCCAGATTGAAAGTTCAGGATTCCTTCTGAAATGTTTAGGTCATGTTTTTAAGAAAGGCACACAATATCATACACATCCCAACTTACTTCTGAACCAGATAGAGAGTATTTTGAATCACTTCTCCATATGCAGTTAAGACTAAAATTACATGAAATAATTGATTTGAAAATTAAGAGGCCAAAGCAGGGTGTTAGAAGGATATGACAACATGACAACACTGATGTACTATCATTTATTTTGTAAATATTATTTTAAATTATTGCATCGAACTACTGCTAAGATTATTGAACCTACATTCAAAGTACAGGCATTTTCTTGTGCAATTAAAACAGATCCTTGACATTTTCTTTTATTAGCAATGTTAATAAAGACTGCAGACAAAGAAAGTTGTAACAAGTGGGCACAGCATTTTGTCAGGTTTTAAAGTATGTAATTAATGATAGAGAAAGCTGATAAATACTGGTTCTCATCCTGTGTACATAGGTGTATGTCCATGACTGATCAACACATGGTAATACAGTGACGAAGCAAGAATGACCAATAAACTGCCAGGGGTTAACTACTGTATGGTTGCTTTTCCTTTTCGACAATGTGTGTGAGACAAAGAAAAATATATCACTATGCACTTGCATTGAGCAATAGATACCAGACCCTCAAATGTGTAACTGGATTCTCTTAAAGGTAAAGAATATCAGTGATAATTAGGCTACCTTACCATCACTTCTTTCTACTTTATGTCATCATCTCTGTTGTAAACTTTATCTTTAGATGGTATGGAATTTATTATTATTAAATCAGTAATACTGCCCATTAAAAAAGCTATCTCCAAAATTTCACCAGTTTTTAAAATTTCAAAATATTAAGGGGGCACAAATGTTTTTGTTACACAGATACCTTGTATAATACTTAATTCAGGGCTTTTAGTGTGCACATCACCAGAATAGTGTCCATCATACCCAACAGGTAAGTGTTTATCCCTTATCCCTTCTCACTCTCTCTTCTTCTTGGTTTCCAATGACTCTTGCGTGTGTTTGTAACCATATTTGCCCATCCTTTAGCTGCCAATTATTAGAGAGTACGTGTGGTGTTGGTTTTTCCGTTCCTGAGATACTTCACTTAGGATAATGATCTCCAGTTCCATCCCAGTTGCTGCAAAAGACATTATTTTTATTCCTTTTTATGGCTGAGTAATAGTCTAGAGTATATATACCACATTTTCTTAAGCCACTCATGAATTAATGGACACTTAGGTTTATTCCACATCTTTGCACTTGTGAACAGTGCTGTGATAAACGTTTGATTACAGATGTCTATTTAATAAAATGGCTTCTTTTTCCTTTGGGTAGATATCTAGCAGTGGGATTGCTGGATCGAATGGTAAGTCTACATTTATTTCTTTGAGGAATCTCCACACTGTTTGCCATAGAGGTCGTACTAATTTGAGGTCCCCCAAAATTGTATAGGCATTCCTTTCTCTCTGCATCCACACCAGCATCTGCTGTTTTTTGACTTTTTAAATAATGGCCATTCTGATAGGGATAAGGTGGTGTCTCATGTGGATTTAATTTGCATTTCACTGATGATTAGTGATGTTGAGCATTTTTTCATGTTTGTTGGCAATTTGTGTATCTTCTTTTGAAAAACTTCTATTCATGTCTTTTGCCCACTTTTTAATGGGGTTGTTTTTTTTTCTTACTGATTTGAGTTCTTCGTAGATTCTAGATATTAGCCCTTTATATATAATTTGTGAATATTTTCTCCCATACTATAGGTTGTCTGTTTAACCTGTTTATTATTTCCTTTGCCATGGAGAAGATTTTCAATTTAATCAAGTTCCATTTATTTTTGTTGCTTCTGTATTTGCCTTTGGGGTCTTAGTCATAAATTCTTTGCCAAGACCTATATCTAGAAGATTTTTCCCTACATTTTCTTCTAGAATTTTTATGGTTTTCATGCATTACATTTAAGTCTTTTATCAATCTTATCTTCATTTTTAAATATGGCAAGAGATAGGGATCTTTTTTCAATATTCTGCAAGTGGTTATTCAGTTTTCCCAGCACCATTTATTGGATATGGCTTTCTTTCCTCAGTGTATGTTGTCGTCTGCTTTCTCAAAGATCATTTTGTTGTAAGTAGATGGTTTTGTTTCTAGATTATCAATTCTGTTCCCTTGGGCTATCTTTACTTTTATACCAGTATCATGCTGTTTTGTTTGCTATAGGCTTGTAGTATAATTTGAAATCAGGTAATATGATGCCTCCAGATTCATTCTTTTTGTTTAAGATTGCTTTGGCTATTTGGGCTCTTTTTGGTTCCAAACAAAGCAAGAGTTATTTTTTCTAGATCTTTGAAATATGACATTGGTATTTTGATGGGAATTGCATTGAATCTGTAAATCACTTTGGGCAGTATGGACATTTTAATAGTGTTGATTCTATCAGTCCATGAGCATGAGATGTTTTACCATTTGTGTCATCTGTGATTTCTTTCACAAGTGTTTTGTAGTTCTTCTTGTAAAGATCTTTCACCTCCTTGGTTAATTATATTCCTAGGTATTTTATTTTATTTTTGTAGCTATTGTAAATGGTATTGAGTCCTTGATTTGACTCACAGCTTGACTGTTATTAGTATGTAGAAATGCTACTGATTTGTGTACATAGATTCTATAACCTGAGACTTTGCTGAATTTATCTATCAATTCTAGGATTCTTTTTGTGGAGTCTTTGGGGTTTTCTAGATACAAAATTGTATCATTGGCAAACAGATAGTTTGACCTCATCTTTCCCAATTTGGATGCCTTTTATTTCTTTCTCTTGCCTGATTGCTCTGACTAGGACTTCTAGTACTATGCTGAATAGAAGTGGTGACAGTGGCAACCTTTTCTTGTTCCGGTTCTTAGGAGGAATGCTTTCAATGTTTCCAGTTCAGTATGATGTTAGCTGTGTGTTTGTCATATATAGCTTTTATTATTTTGAGGTGTACTCCTTCTATGCCTAGTTTGTTGAGGATTTTTTATCATGAAAAGGTACTGAATTTCATCAAATATTTTTTCTACATCTGTTGAGATGATCATATGGTGTTTGTTTTTGCTTCTGCTTAGGGTGAATCACATTTATTATTGACTTGCATATGTCAAATTATCCTTGCACCTCTGGGATGAAACCTGCTCGATCATGGTGAACTATCTTTCTCATGTGCTGTTGAATTCAGTTTGCTAGTGTTTTCTTGAGGATTTTTTCATGTATGTTCACAAGGGATATTCTTTAGTTTTCTTTTTTTGTTGTGTCCTTCTTTGGCTTTGGTATCAAGGTGATACTTTGATGAGTAGAGGATGAGTTAGAGAGGATTCCCCCCTCAATATTATAGAAAATTTCTATAGGATAGGTAGCAGTTCTTCTTTGTAGGTCTTGTAGAATTTGTCTGTGAATCCAACTAGTCTGGGGCTTTTTACTGTTGTGAGATTTTTTATTACTACTTCAATATTGGTGTTCATTACCATTCTGTTCAGGACTTCTTTTTCCTCCTGATTCAGGCTTGGGGGGTTTGTGTGTTTCCAGGAATTTATCCATTTGCTCTACATTCTCTAGTTTATGTGTGTAGAGGTTTTTATAAGATATTTTTATTTCTGTGATATCGTTGTAATGTCTCCCTTTTCATTTCTGATTGAGCTTATTTGAGTCCTTTCTCTTTTATTTCTGGCTAAGCTGGCTAGTGATCTGTTGATTTTGTTTATCTTTTAAATGAGTTTAAATGTTTTTCTTTTCCTTTCATTGATCCTCAGTATTGTTTTTTCAGTTTCCATTTTATTTAGTTCTTCTTTGAGCTTTGTTATTTTTTCTGCTGGCTTTGGGTTTGATTTGCTCTTTCTAGTTCCTTGAGATGTGACATTAGGTTTTAATTTGTGATATTTCTGTCTTTTTGATGTAGGCATTTAAAACTACGAACTTTTCCCTTAAGAGTGCTTTTGTTGTATCCTACAGATTTTGAAAGCTGGTGTCCCATTTGTCATTTAGTTCATGGTATCTTTTGATTTTCATCTTAATTTCATCATTGACCCAATAATTGTTCAGCAGCAGGTTGTTTAATTTCCATGACTTTGTATAGATTTGAGTATTTGTCTTAGAGTTGATTTTAGTTTTATTCCACTGTGGTCTATGAAGATACATGGTATAATTTTGTTGTTTTTTTAAATTTTGCTGAGACTTATTCTATGGCCTAATATTTGGTCAATCTTGGAGAATTCCCCATGTGCTGATGAGAAGAATGTATATTCAGGAGTTGTGGGGTAGAATGTTCTATAAATGTTTGTTAGGTCCATTTGTTCTAGAGTCCTATTAAAGTCCAGTGTGTCTGTATTGGTTTTCTGCATTAATGATCTACCCAGCTCTGTCAGTGGGGTGTTAAAGTACCTGGCAGTTATGATGCTGCTGTTTATTTCTTTTCATAGATCTAGTGGAATTTGCTTAATGAATCTGGGCACTCCTGTGTTAGATGCATCTAAATTTATGATTATTATGTCTTCTTGTTGAATTGCTCCCTTTACCACTATATAATGACCATCTTTGTCTTTTTTTTTTTTTTAAACCACTGTTTTTTTAAAGTCTATTTTATCTGAGATGAAAATGGCTATACCTGCTTGATTTGGTTTCCATTTTCATGGAATTTTTTTTCCATTTTATTTTTTTACCTTGAGTCTGTGTGAGTCCTTGCAAGATAGATGTGTTTCTTGGAGACAGCATATACTTGGGGTGTGTTTTTTCATCCATTTAACCTGTCTATGTCATTTAAGTGGAACATTAATATCATTCACATTCAGTGTTAGTATTGATATGTGAGGTAATGTTCTGTTCATCATGTTGGATGATTATTATTATTTTTCCCTTCTTGTACTAGTGTTAAAGCTTTAGGCTTTACATTTGGGGTGGTTTTGCACTGGTGGGTATTTATTGTACTGTTCTATGTATAATGAAATTTTGATTATTTTCTATAAGGCAGGTCTAGTAGTGACAAATTCACTCAGTATTTGCTTGTCTGTAAAAGTCTTTTCCATCATTTATAAAACTTAGTTTTGCAGGATACAAAATTTTCGGCTGGCAGTTCTGTTTAAGATGACCAAAAATGGAGCCCCTATCCCTTCTGGCTTATAAGGTCTCTGCTGAAAAGTCTTCTGTTAGGCCAATGAGTTTTCCTTTATAGGTTAGTTGTTGTTTTTATTTTCCTGCTTGTAGATTTTTCTCCTTCATTTTGACTTTGGCCAAGTTGATGACTATGTGTCTTGGAGATGTCCCATTTGCTATGAATCTTGTTGATGTTCAATGACAGACTATCTTGTATCCAGATATCTGAATCTCTGGTGATACCATGAAAATTTTCCTCAGTGATTCCCACAAATAGATTTTCCATGCTTTTTGTGCTTTTTCTTTTTCTCCCTCAGGGATACCTATAACTCATATATTGGTTCGCTGCACATGGTCTTATATTTCTCTGAGTGACTGTTCATTCTTCTTTATTCTTTTACTGTGTATTTGAGTGACTGGGTTAGTTTGACAGCCTTATCTTCAAGCTCTGAGATTCTTCTTTTTTGCTTGATCCAGCCTGTTGTTGAAGCTTTCTGCTGTATTTTGAAATTTCCTGAGTTCAGTTATAGCCATTCTTATGTTGTGTAGCTCTTTAGCAACCCTTCCTTCTTTCCTTCCTTCCTTCCTTCCTTCCTTCCTTCCTTCCTTCCTTCCTTCCTTCCTTCCTTCCTTCCTTCCTTCCTTCCTTCCTTCCTTCCTTCCTTCCTTCCTTCCTTCCTTCCTTCCTTCCTTTCTTTCCTATCTTAAAATATTTTTTTTTGGCTTCTTTGTGTTGGTTTTCAACTTTCTCCTCAATCTCATCCATCTTATTTGACATCTGTCATTTGAATTCCGTTTCTGACATTTCAACAATTTCTTTTTGGTTGGGATCCATTGCTATAGATCCATTGTGATACCTTAAGGGTGTGGAACTAGCTTTTGTTTTCATGTTGCCAGAGTTCTTTTGCCAGTTTCTTTTCATCTGAAACGTCTTCTCTGAGCTCAAGGCAGATAGATTTGCAGCACATCTGTTCTTCAGTGCTGGAAACTCTCCCACTTAGTGAGAAGCAGGAGAGGTCCCAAGATGTTGCTTTTGTGACTTACTGTGAAAGATTGACACAGCAGGGGAGGGGCAGATGCACTGGGAACCTGTAATTCAGCTGCTCTGTGTTATCTCATTCACCTGTGATTGTCACAGTCCAAGCTGGATGATCTTCATGCTGTCTTGTGGGTTGTTCCTCATGCTGCTCTTGGAAGCTCGGGTTGGGGGCTGGGCTAGTTTCTCTCTACAGAGGCTGGCATTGTGGGAGATTGCTCTGCTCACATCTCCCTGTGGTACTGACAGTGGCAGCTGGGTGTGGCTATCTAGACAGTGGTCATGCGTATCAGGGCTGTGGGCATTTTCTCCAACAGGGTCCAGTTGCAATGGTGGCTCAAGGCTAGCAGGTCCCTAGAAGAGTGCTGGACTGCAGGAGCAATTCCCGCCAGGTGGCTGGTGGGAACTGTGAGGGCAGGGACATGTGTTCTAGCAGCAACATGAGAGCCATATGCACAGGGCCACAGGGCCTGGAGGTAGTGCTGGAGCCACAGGGTTGGATGGCAGCACTGGAACCATGGCTGTCCCACTGGCCAGGTATCACAGAGGCAGTCACTGCAGGGCTTTGCAGGTGGCATTGTGGTGTCCATTCTGCTCAAATCCCCCTTGAGGAGGAGGGGTTCTCAGCTTCCAGTCACAGGGCATGTGAGAGTGTCTACTCTCCCTGCCTCCTCCCCAGCTCAGCCAGGGTGATGTGGAGGTGGCTGCAGCAAAGCCAAGCCCTGTGTAGACCTGGCACCCTGGACCAAAGAGCTCATGATGGTCTCAGTTGCAGCAACCTTGGAATGGAAGCTGTTAGGTCCCTACTGTGCATGCTCCCCAGTGCTGTGTCACTGAGCAGACTCCAAGCAGCTCCTGACTCAGTCTGGAAGTCTGCAGTGGTGGTGGTGGCTCCTTCACAGTTCAGGCTGCTGTACCCACTGTGGGAGCGTGGAGTCCCAGGGCTCTCTCCTCCTGTCCTTCCCCAGGTGTGGATGCCTCCCTAGGTACCTTCTGATGTTGCTGAGTGGATCGCCCCATCACCTTGTCCTTCAATGCAAACGTCCCCCATTGCGTCTCTGATAATTCACAATGCTCTTTCCAAGAAGGCCCATCCATAGGTGAACATCCACCTGAAACTTTCGATTCTCTCCTTGGGAGCGGTGCATATGGTCTGCTTCTAGTCCATCTTGCCCCTCCTTCTCTAAGCCAATTTTTGACATAAGGGATTTCTAGAAATGACTTAGTGCTGTAAACATGGTCACATTTTGCTTTCTTGTAATTAATGTCTTCTTTAACAATAAGAACTTTACCCAATAATATTTAAATGCCGATGGTAGATTAAAAATTACCCTATTAATTAAGAAGACAGGATGAATAAAGATTGAACAAATACCAAAACAGTGTATTTTGAGAAATATTATCTTTACTAATAGATATACTTCTCCACCCTCTAAACGGTAACATTGACTTTGTTAAACTTGAAATCTGTGAAAGGACAAAAGGAATCTTTTTTTTTCTTTTTAAGCAGCTCATGTCCATACAAATTGCAAGTCCCTGAATAATCAAGTAAGTACATAAGTGATAGTGATCACACATAGCTTTAAGGTGTGATGTTTTAATATTGGCACTATTGACAGATTGGGCTGGATATTTCTTTGTTGTAGGAGGCTTTCCTGTGCATCGAAGTTTGTTAAGCAACCTCCCTCCCTGATCGCTACCCACGAGATGCCAGTATCACCCTCACCTCTAATTATGAAAACCAAAAAACGTCAGTAGGCATTCCTGGGGGTGTGCAAAATTGACCCTTGGTTAAGAACCACTAATCTAGGGATTTGGGATAGGAATATCTAATTAAAGTTTCAAGTGATTTTTTTTTTTTTTTTTTTTTTTTAACTACCAGGTACAACCATGGCTGGCAAATCATTCAGGCCATTGTAAGATGAGATCTCACTAAGTGGTCATGGCTGAAAAAAAACTATTACTTTGAGCTCATGGCAGCTCTAGGAATTCTCAGGAAAGGCAGCACAAACCCCTAGTCCCTACCTACTTTTCTATCACTAAACATTCCTATCAGTCTGTTTTCAGTCCCAATTCATTTTAGTAATGTGACTCAAATGGTTTAGAATTACAGCAGATAATGGACAGTCTACCTCCTAAGTAGGGTTCATTTTTTTCCTAGTGAATGAAAACGCAAAAGGAGAAATGTCACTATAGATGCTTGTGTACTGCTGAATTTGATTTGACAAGCTAATCATGACATCAGCAAGAGGTCTGTGGAAGGTAAAGGTGGTGGAACAGGAAGTGGAGGCAGCGTCTGGGGAAGATGATTGCTAATGATAGCTAGAGGCCTGATTTCTCATTCTTTACCTAATTCCAAATCCGTGTTATGCTTGATACACTTGTCATTTAGAAATTGAGACTCGACCAGATGCTGCATTTGATACATTGTATGCAGTTCTGTTTAGCTCATGAAAGGACTGCTGGAGTCAGAGTACCCGAAAATGATTTCTAAGTGAGGGAAAAGAGCCTCTGGTTAGATAGCGCATTCCGTGGGGAAGAATATGGCCTCTAGATTGGAGCACACTTGTTTACTTAACAGAAAAGAAGAAGAGGAGTGATATTCAAAGGGTTAAAGTTCACATGTAAATAAAACAGCTATTTAAAACAATTTATAGGCTCTATCCAGGAGTTCTACTAAGTGAAGTATCCCAAGAATGGAAAAGCAAGCACCACATGTACTCACCATCAAATTGGTATTAACTGATCAACACATAAGTGCACATATAAGAATAACATCTATTGGATGTCGGGCAGGGGGGAGGGGGAGGAGGGGACAGGTATATGCATACACAAAGAGTGCAATGCGCACCATCCGAGGGATGGACATGCTTGAAACTCGGACTTGGGCGGGAGAGGTGGGGTAAGGGCAACATATGTAACCTAAACATCTGTACCTCCATAATATGCTGAAATAAAAAAAAAATATCAGTATTCTTTTTATTACCAATTTATAGAATGTTTTCTTGTTTAATTAGTAAGACTGTTTGATCTGTCTTGGATTAGACCTACATTGTGATTAGGGATGATATTAAGGACTTTATTTAACTCTCACTGCCTGGGGGAAAACATTTCTTTTATGGCTTATTTTGAAATGGCACATGGAAACACACATGCAATTTATGAGCTGTCATACTCTTTTTGCATTTTAGGTATTTGGCAGTTTTATAGAGATGCTAATAGAAGGTCTTATGAGCCTTATTTGGCATATGTGGGCACCACTTCCCAATTGTGTCTGCAAGCACTGTCACTATTCCAGGCACTGCACTTTTTTTCTATTCCAGTATGCTAATTCAAATTGGCTATGTCAACATGTGGACCAAAATCTATTGGCTGGTCTTGATTTAAACCCTGGTCAAGGTAACAAGTTAGAAAATGTTACTCGAGGCTAGCACTGTCCAATAGAACTGCATTTGCACTATCTAGTGTACTAGCTGTTAAGCTACAAGTGACTACTGAACATTTCAAATGGGGCTAGTATAACTAATGGAATTTTTAATTTAATTTTAATTTAAATGTGAATAGCTACTTGCAGCTACCAGCTACCCTATTGGATAACACAGCTTTAGGCCTTTGAGACACATTTTCTGAGATACATTTTTGGACCTGGGATTATGGTTATTATAGGTCTTTTGAACAGGAGATACCCAGAGTCACAGAGTCATTGTCACAGAATTAAGGCCCTAGTCTAGCCACTTTGGGGGTGGGGGGAGAGTAATGGTTGTATACAAGAGGGATCTTACTGAGTTAAAGCTCTAAAACTCTGATTTACAGGGACTAATATCAAGTAGACATCTCTAATACTGAAAGGGAGAACAAGAGTCAATGTAGACAAATACTTTTAAATCTGCTCTTTTTCCTGTTGTTTGAAATGTTAAACAATGGGATAGCTTTGGATGAGTTTTTTGTGCAATATTTTTTGTTTTTATGTTCCTTTCTAAGCAATTTAGCATACTTCTGCCAAGTTGGGGAGCCATCTTTGGGGCTAATCACAGGAATAGAATTTTAGGGTAATGTAGAATCATTCATGTGTAGTATGAAGCACCAAGATCTTGTCCATGAATTATTTAGTTATGTTATAAATCATGGAGTTTCAAAGGATGCATTGTCTTTTGTCATAACACTATGTCCTAGGAACCATTCTATGTGGCTCTTTTGTTACGTGGTTGACACCCTGCTAACATGGTGAATCTAAGAAGCATCTCAAGAAGATATGCTTTTACTGGAGTTTATAGATGCTTCATAAACCTTCCAGTCATGCTGGCACCAAGACGACACCAGACACGTATTCACTGGTAGATTACCTTATGATGAATGACATTGCTTAAGAAACATCCATCTATTTCTGCCTTACCAGGTCAAAAAGGCTAAGAGTGGTTAGAAACTGGTAGTGATTTTAACAGATACTTGGTTTGTATTTGTTCTATGTGTCTGAAAAGATGGAAAATACACAATGAGACAGCTAAACTTTGACATGTGCAGAAGCATGTAGATACTTAAAGTAGCATTCCTCCGAACGTTTCTTTTTTAACCGTACCCTCTTGTTCCAGTAAGGTTGCACAACCTTGAGAAGTTACTCTGAGTTTCAGTGTCCTCACAGTGAAAGGAAAATAATGAGGGCACCTAACCCTTAGGAACACCGTCGATGTATAGATTCTAGCATAGCTCATGGACCACATAAACTCCTCTGTAAATTCTAGGGATTATCACTGATGTTGTTTTTGTATATCTTAAAAGTTATGTATTAAACAAAATGTAATATTGTAAATCTAAATGCACAAAGCTCTAGAGATGTTACTGGTTAAAAAATATTTAGGTAGATGTTTTGTTTTCTCCTTCAACCTAGGTAATCTTTTGCAATGCAAACCAATTCTCCCTTAATTTTATTTATTTTGTAAATTGAAAGTTTCCTGCACTAGGTGTTCTGAAAGCTAGGTACCTCCCTACCTCTCCAAAATGGATCTCTAAAACTTTCCAAATGGTTTATTGTGACAATAGATATGAGTATCTATTAAGATATTGTCTTTAAAATATTGGTATGCTCTAATGACTTAAAGATACTTAAGGTAATTTTTGTTTTGTTACTGACCTACCCCAAATACTGGAAAACATGCTCTTGTTGAAACAACAGTACTCAATTTTCCAGTTATGGAAAGGGAAAAGTATCTCTCACTTCCTAAACTGAAATGTTAGTGTTACTCAAATGTAGTTCCCCAAGAAAGCTTATATAATGTATTTTCGTATTTAATTAATATTCCAAATTATCTACATTGAGTATCTATAACGTTAGGATTGGTTAGATAACTATTTCAAGTCATTCACTGACATAAAGCAATATTTTGGGAAGGTTTGGTTAATTTGACCATCTAGGAAGTTGGATTCTGATTGTGGGAATTATCTGGGAAAAGTGCTTCCCTTTTTGGATGGATATATTTAAATTTAGAATGAAATCTATTTCTTATGGCCTCAGGGTGCCTGTGCATTAATGTAGAAATTGATATTATGATAAAATCTTGAATGATTAGGGATAAGTATCTAAAACCCAATTAACCTTTAGCAGTTCTCCCCACAGCAGTAATGTGCTCTCATTTTCACTGCTGTGGGATTAAATGGATTCTTTATCATTGTACAACCAAAGAGAAAAGTCAGATTCTGCAAGACCAATTTTAGACGGGGCACACGAGCAATTCTCCAAGGACTGGGGATATATACCACCTACTTGATTTGGTGCTTGCAACAGGTTATATTCTTCTTCCTGTTAGTGCTTTATTTCTTTGAATCCATGTTGGATCTTTCTTCAACTTCTTTTGTGATAAAGAAATGAATTTCCTAGCCTGGACCTTGAGGCCCAGATTCACGTAATAACAACCACCGTGAACTCTGTATTACTGGCATGTCCAGTATTTCTGAAAGTCAGGAATTCCTAACAATTCAAAAACATTTTTCATTTTTTAGAAGACAAAAAAGTGAAATGTCACACTCATCTTGAAATTTACCTTAATAGTAAAATAATTTTATCATATTAGTTTGACATATTAAATCTGTGTAGGTTGTTCTGTACTTTTGAAAGATACTTCCCTTCTTTAAATTATTGCTAACTGATAATAGGACTTGGCATATTATCCTTGAAATACCAATTCCTTGGTATTTCAACTTCCAGATGATTAATTTAAATGTCTCTAGACCTACCACAAGAAGGAAAATGGAAGTGTCACATCTACCCCGGTGGTCGTGGTTTGTCAGCTTCGTCAAGGTGGAGTGCCTCCTGACAAAATAGGCACACATCAGAACACAAATGTATGCACAAGTTATAATTTTATGCTTTTCTGTCACTCTTAACAATCAGCTTGTTTGGGTTGAAACTATGGATTTTTATAATATTCTCTCGTATTGCTTCATTTGTTTCAAAACATTATGCCGTGAGCTTTCCTCTAATATTTGAACAGTTTGCTAATTGTCTTAATCATTAATCTATGAATTTATGAAACACATATGCATTATTCAGTTTCCCTTTGTACCCCACCCCCCCACCTCCATGTCCTATTGGACAGAGACTCAATCAGATGTATTTCAGGATTAAAGGGAAGGGGTCTTTTATTAAGAATTCTAAATGGAAGTGTTTTGATATTTTCTGTTATGTTTGAACTGTTCTTATATTAATAGCTCCTCCCAGGATGAACTATAAACCTTTCTTGGGTTCTACTTTCCTTAGGGGTTTATATTTTAGTCACCTGTGTACCTTTCTAACTTCCCCTAGCTTACTGTGAATTCCATGATAAAAGATACTGTAACTATGAAGAATGGACATTATATAGAGAGAGCTAGATAAATGGATGGATGAACAAATCAACCAAACAACGAACAAACCAACTATATTTCCCACTGGATTATAATTAGCATTTTTCTCTGGAATTCGCATGTTCATACATACTGTCCACTTCTCTATGCCACCGTTCCCACTGGAGGCATTAAAATATCTGTGTTGTATATTGTATTATGCTAATAAATTTTTCATTTTCATAGATTGCAAAGAATAACTTTATTGACTATTTTGCCTCTGGAGAAGTTAGGATTTTAAAAATTAGCTACCATAATCTAAAGATATAATGTGTCATTTCAACTAGAGAGGGACAGCTTCTTTGTGTCAACTTTCTCATACCATCCTGAGCTAAACTGTGAATTTTTTTTGCGCTGAATTTTTTTTCTTTTTTTTTTTTTTTTGCAGAGAAGTGTCATCATTTTCACAGCCAGAACAGATTTTTGAGCAAACTAGAAGACTTTTTGTGAAGGCAGCTGTGCTGTTGGGGGTGAGGGGGATGTGTATTTATGAAAAATCTGTGGCAACCACATTTTCTCACTGATTGTAATAATTTTTAGTAGCATTTTCTAGACTTTTCCAGAAAGTTCACACATGGTAAACAGCCAGTATTCCAATTTTCTTCCATTAGCTTTTGGTATTCACATAACCAACAGATTAATATATGATATGTGATTGAAATAATGAAAAGTTTTATTTAAATGATGTCAGCAGCTTTTTGAGTAGCCACTATGTGTCGACCATGAGCTCTCATGGTGGAATTAAGACAGACCTAATTACTACCCTTGATATCATGATAGTTTAGAGGGAAAGATGGACATTAAGCAAATAATTATAAACACTATATAATTACAAAATTGCCAAATCCTACAAAGGACACATGCAGAATACCAATGAAATAAAAGAACAGTCTTCGTTTTATTCTACTTCTGTATAGTAACCACTAACCACATATGGTTATTTAAATTTAATTTAAATTTGAACTAATTAAAATTAAAAATTCACTTTTTCAGTCACATGACCATATTTCAAGTGCTTGATGGTCACATATGACTCATGACTGCCATGTTGGACAGCACAGATCTCTAGAGCAGTTTCATCATTGTAGAGAGTTCTGTTTGACAGCATTACAGCTATAGGCTCTGGGAGGATCTTTCTGTAGAAAGATGTTTAAACCTAGATATGGTATCTAAGTAGGCACAATCCAATGAAAATTTGTGATAGAAGGTAGAACAGTCCAGGCAGAGGACAGCTCTGGAATATGAAAGTAACTTGAATTAAACTTAAGGTATTGTGTTCACAGAATGGTTTTACTACTATTCTGTATGTCCGTTTTAAGGATGGCATGGTAGAATTTCTACTCTCAATATTTCCACAACCATATAAAACCAAGTTATATTGGTTTTCTGCTTAAGGATGTCATATTAAGGTGTTATATTAAAAGAATCAGAAATCTGGCACTCAAAATAATTTAAAAACATTTAAGAATCTTTAATGCAGATTTTTTTTTTTTTGCAAAAACAGCAAAGGAAGAATTTTTTAATAACATAAAGTGAAATCTTTGCCAACTTTCTTTCCCTTGTCTCACTACCATATACTACTGCTATTTCTAAATTCTCTCTCCTTCCAAAATCCAAAAATCTTACAAAACTTCTTCAACTACACTCTTTGTCATATGCGTTAACTTGGCCTGTTACTCATTTTAAATTTTTTTCTAATATCGTATTAGTTGACAATAGGACTACAAAGAAAACTGCAAGAGCTGATTTAATGATTAGTGATCTCTCTTACTTAATAGACTTTTAAAAAAATACACAGCCACCCAACTATTATCACACATCAACATTAAAGAAATGTTCTAAATGCTTGTTGGAAAAATTGATTATGCTATTTGATCTTGACTTTGGGCTGCACAGGTTTTAGACTCAAGTTATTACTTGAATGCTTGAATATGCATGTTCTTTAGCTCCGTGTTGGAATTCTTTTATATAAATGTCATTGCTCTGAGTGAGAGGCTGTGTTGTAGACAATCTAGTGTGTATGCAGTTATTTCTTCATTTTCTTGGCATGTAAGAGGTAAGAAAGCTGGAATGGAAGACCCCACTAGTCATCACCTTCAGCCTCCAAAGTCTGTTGTTATAATTCACATGATATTTTTTTTAATAATATGCTTTCCCTAAATTTAAAGTTTTTAGTCCACTTTAATTATGGAGAGTAAAATTGAGTAAAACCTTACAGAGTTGGATTAGCAGAGGAAGAAATAAATTTTGAATTGGCCTGAGTGACCAAATATTATTGAAGAAATAAAGGCTTATTACTTTATGTTGCAAAAGATAACTAAAACTAGACTATTTTGCTTGGCACATGTTCTCAATAGGTGTGTGTAAGTGATTAGGTAAGAATTGTTTATAATTAAACTGTCAGTTGTCCTGTTAAGTACCCAAAGGACTTGAGATTGATTGAAATATTTGTTGGCTTAATTCTTCTGTTTTAAGCATCTGACAGGGTCTAATCTTATTTATGTTTTGTATATGAAAAAATTCACATTGATTAGCATATTTCAGTGCCACATAAATTTCAAGAGGGACCAAAACTATTAATTTTTCAAAAGCTACATATAATAAACCCAGTAAGCAGATTCACCACATACTACACCAGTGTATATCTCATATCCATTCACCTTTCTCTGCTTTCTGAGTCATCAGGATCAATTACCTTGATTAAAACCTCCTGATTGGCCTTTCTGCTACCAAACTTACTGCCTTTTACCTATTCTTTCATGGCTGCTGGAGCTGTTTGCACCAGAAGTTCAGATTTAGAAACGGCAGTCTGATTATTTAGAGGCTGTAAGCCAGAAGACTGCAAATGAAGTTGCACTCTGCTCTACTTAGTTGCTTGTTCTCTGTGGGTGCTTTTTCTAGTAGGTAATGGGTGTTATGGGGGTAATCACTACCCTTCCCAGATATGCTTGTTCCTTCACGGAGTCAGGGAGACTGTTAATACACTCAACCTGATCATGGCCATTTCCTGCTTTAAAAATCTTTGATGGCTTCCCATTGCTTTTAGCATAAATTTCTAAATGCTTAAGATGGCCTCGCAGCTCCTATGACGGGGGCCCTGCTTACTCTCTGGCTAATCTCATGCCCCTCTGCCTTGCTGTCTGTACCATAACCACAGCGGCCTGCTCTCTGCTCCTCAAACGTGGCTGGCTTCTTTCCCTTTGACGAAGTTCTTTTTATCTGGAGCGTCACCAAGCCCTCCTCATTCTTTACTCCTAGCTTCAGTGTCACTTTCTCAGGTCATCCTTCTTTGACCGCATCCTCACTCTCTCTCCCCACCCACAGATCAGGCCATATGAGCCCCATCATCTCCCTCATGGCAATTATCACAGTTGCAATCAGATTACTACACACTCAAATATAGAATCAATATCTGCCTTCTCTTCTAGACTGGAAGCCCTCGAAGGCAAGAATAGAGTCTAAATAGTTTTTATCAGTATCTCCTCACCTAATGCCCTGTCTTGCACATAAAAGGCATTTACTGAATATTGAATAAATAAACTTTTTATGATTTTAATTAATTTCAATTAATTTGAAATTTTGATTTTATAGATTCTAGAACAGAAACAAGTTCTTCTCTATTTGATTATGAAACCCAGCACGAGTGGATTAAATTCTTCTCTATCGACTTAAATCTTTGAAACCAGCCTAAGTCATTCGATTTCCACTGTAAATGTACTGAACTCAATATCAAAAGAAACTTTAATTTCAGAGGAAGTGCACTGATCATATCAGCCTCTAAACACATTTTTAAAGTCTGAGAAAGTAGGAGCCACAGACAAGGAAGAAATAAAAGACATCCTAAAGCAAATTGAGAACAGAAGATAAAAGAGGCAGCTTGTTAAAAAGAGGTTAATGCATATTGAAGTAGTTGTCACTAAGTTCATACATTTTTGCCATCAGGAAGTAAAGAGCTTTGTATTGTTTATTCATTGAAGTCAATTGACCTGAATTTGTACTCATGATTCTTTTCGTAGTGGACCAAAAATTTAGAATCCAAGTGTGGGCATTTGTTGAAGATAGAAAAGGAAAACAGAGACCAGGATGATAGGAGAAAAATAGGATGAGATAGAGATCGGCAAATGGACTCATGACATTAACTCTATCCTTTAACATAATGTTCTAAATAGTTAAATTATAGATGTGCCATGATCAGATTAATCTCCCACTGATGTCCTACAAAGTGTTAATAGGTATTTCTGAGGGAAAGAAAGAAAGGAGGTGGCGAAGGGCTGGCAATCCATGTTCAGGTGAGTTGGGGAGGTCGGTGTCAGTAAAGATTAACAAGTCTCTTCATTTGCTGACTTTTCACAATAAGAGGTGGGAATAGCAAACATTTCCAGGACTTTTGGGGCTAGGAAACAGCATTGTCAGGGCCCAAGCATTGATATCTCTTCCAACTCTTCTGTTCAGAAACCGTTTGGGCAAAGCTAGATGAAGCATTTAAGTCATTCTGGAGGTACCTCCACGATGCAGGGACTTACATAATAAAAATACCTTCTCTCCACAACTCTTTCGTAAGCACAAAGACTTCATGGTGTAAAAATATAGGAAGTCTTTGCCAATTTTTACATAATCAAGATTCTGCTGGGAAAATAAATTAGAATTTTAACGAGGTAGGTACAGAAAGTTATACTTAATTTACCTGTTAAGTAAACATTTTAAGTTTAAAAAAAAAAAAAAACCTGCTAAAATGAAGTTAAGTTCCCAAATAACCATTCGCCATTCCCTCTCCTTACTCCCCTAACTTTGCTGCTACCTTTGCAAATAGCTACAAAATCAATTTGTGAATGTTTAGCTATCTGGGTTTTTAAAAAATGTACTTTGGAAATAGTGTTGGAATTTTATTACATTTTCTAAGTTAAATCATAGAAAAGAATGATAACTTTAATGTTAGAAAATATTATTTTTCATTTCAATAAGATTGAAAAATAAAAGGAAGAACCTTGTAGCAATTGTTATGTTTTCTTAGTTAAAAACTAACACTTGAGAGCTGCCTACAGTGGCTCGTGCCTGTAGTCCCAGCCACTTGGGAGGCTGAGGAAGGAGAATTGCTTGAGGCCAGGACTTTGAGGTTGTAGTGAAGTAGTGAAGTGAGCTATGATTGTACCTCTGAATAGCCACTACACTCTAGCCTGGGCAACAAAGTGAGACCCCCATCCCTAAAAAAAAAAAACAAAAAAAAAACAGCTAGAAGAGAATAATTCAAATGTTTCTAGCCTAAAGAAAAGACAAATATTAAGGTGATGGATTTCCCAATAACACTGATTTGATCCTTACAAATTATATGAATGTATTAAATTATCACATGTGCCCTGAAAATATGTACATCTGTTATATATCGATAAAAATAAATTTTAAAAATTAAAAAAATAAAAACTACCATTGACAAGGAACAGTCTAGGTACTTCTAGTTACTTTGGACTGCTTTGATTTAATTCTCCTCATTCCCTTTGATAATTTTTCTATGCTAAAAAAATACATTTTAATAGATATTTTTTTATAAAGCACAGTCTTCTTTCTTCCCCCTCACAAACTGATTCTGATACCATTTTGATTCAAATCCTAAAATGTTAAAGCTGGAAACAATACTTAAACACAGTCTAGTCTTACTCTACAGGGAGCTGGTTCCAAGAGAGGAAGAGAGTCAGAGTCAGAATCAGAGGCAAGAGTAGAACCTGGGCCTTCTTGAGTTTTGCTGGGTGCTTCTTCCTCCCTACCTCTAGGTTGCCTCATCTGCATAAAGAGGAAATGGTACCCACCTTCCAGGATTATCTTGAAACTGAGTGAGATCATGCATGTGAAAGGCTTAACAAGGAGTTTGACACATAGTAAATGCTCATTAAGTAGTAACTAAAATTAATGTTATTGGCACCATCAGCCATTAAAATATTTATTAAGGACCTACTATGAGCTTTGGAAAAGGTGTCTGTCCTAATGTTGTGATCCCCCCACCACAGTATTCTTAGTAGCCCCTAGTAGTAGATTTGCCACTAACAGGATATTTGTACCCCGTTGGGGTCAGCGCATGGGAATAGAACATTCTGTGGCTTTCTGCTTTATGAAGAGTATAAGACAGAGAGAGAAGCTTGAAAGGGGAAAATGAAAGATGATTTGCAAAGTCCAGATTTGCTGAAGATACTCATTTGGGTATATCCAAGCTCTTAGGTTGCCAGTTTGAATATTTTAAAATAATTATTGAAAAATCAAAGTTACTTGCCAAAGGGTCACCGTAAGATGAGGAAGAAAACCTAACACCCCTTGTTTCTAGATTGCTTTAATTTTTAGAATGTATAACTAAATGTATCTGGGTATAAAGGACTAAAGATCACATAAATTTGAAGACCAATACAGCCATATTTTAAAGAAAGAAAAGAACTTAGGCCAAGGTTGGTCATGAAAATAACTAGATGCCTTTTTTAAAATTTTAAAGAGCCACTTGTCATATTGACGTTGATTTCAACAGCTTTAGTCACAGCCAGTGGGCAACACCCCATGCTTCAGAATTGTCCCTGGTAACGGTTACAGTGTTCCCTCTGTGCCTTAAAAAAGGTGGGAGGTTTTCTTTTTTTCTTTTTTATTTTTTTATTTTTTTTATTTTTTTATTGTTTGTTGTGTATAGGGGTACAGGTGTTTAGGTTACGTATGATGCCCTTGCCCCCCCTTCCCCCCAAGTCCCAGTCCCAAGCATGTCCATCTCTCGGAGGGTGCGCATTGCACCCTTTGTGTATGCATATATCCGTCCCCTCCTCCCCCTCGCCCCTCCCCCTTCCCCCTCCCTCC
>RJWJ010004197.1:0-29718 GCA_004363605.1 Indri indri
AGCTAAAAATATATAGAGAAAAAATTAGCCGGGCATGGTGGCACATGCCTGTAATCCCAGCTACTCGGGAGGCTGAGACAGTAGGATTGCTCGAGCCCAGGAGTTTGAGGTTGCTGTGAGCTAGGCTGACGCCACGGCACTCGCCCCAGGCAAGAGAGTGAGACTCTGTCTCAAAAAAAAAAAAAAAAAAAAAAAAAAGAAAGTATAAAGCCAACTGTAAAAATAATATTTTAAAAATCAGTATATATTTATCTCATTTAACTTATAGAATTGCATTTTTCCCTTAAAAAATAAGTATGTTAGGCTTTATTTTTTATTGTTTTGCTTTACTCAAACTTTTCTGGAGCCAGTGAATGAACATATTTTATACTCAGTCGAGATTTTTATCAGTACACTTAAAGGCAGCAGGGTGCGTAATTAGGTATGCCTGCCATCTGTATGGCCCTCCAGGTGCAAAAGGCATTAGCTTTATTTAATATTACCACAACATTAATTTTACTCCATTAATTCATGTCATCTGTCCTTTATTTCAAACTTAGATTGCCAAACTAAAGCACTGGACACGATGACCCAGTTCTGATTTTAGTGAAAGACTTACCCTATAAACAAAATCTTAAGCAACTTCCCTACCTAGCTAAGAATACTCTTAAGAACAGGCTGGCTTTCATATCTTAAAAAAAAAAGGAGTCCTATAAACAAAACCTCCCTGATTTTGGTATAACAGAGTTTTTTCTAAAGAGGGAACACATCACAATATCAACATTTTAGGTGGCACTGACAAGACACTAACAAATATTAAATCACATCATGAGAACGGTATGAAAATACCTTTCAGTTTCTGTAAGTCCAGGAAGGAGTCTCCATTGATTTGCTGACACCATTCTAACATTTGTAATTTTCCCTTTCTAACAAAGAGAGCAAGCCTCAAATTTTGACCCTTGATAGACAACAGCATCTTGGTAGAATTTATGAGCTTTTGCACATAGTTATTTTGTATTTATGCAAATGATAATGGTTCCCATTTAAAATCACCAGATATAATTTCTTTTAAACACATTTAAGTGAAAAAATTAGTCTACTATAAAGAAAAATACTTAGTAATTAATAGTACAGTTATATGAAACTATGGGAAGCATCATGTTGTATGTAAAACAACTGAAATTTTGGAAAGTTTGGTATAAATTGATTTGCATCCAACTTCAGAAGAAATACACAATTATGCAAAAATGAAAATTGAAGGCTATTTAAAGAAAGCATTGAATTTATATAACTCCGTCTTATAGGATAAGAGCAACTACTACTACCATTTCTTAATAGCTTATTCTGTCCATGGTATTAATACTATACATATAGTTACCTCATTTAATTTTGAAAACAAGGTAAATTTTGAGTTTTACTGAATGGAGTAAAGTACCTTTAGGTTAATGAAGGTTAGGGGAGTGGAACCTTGAATGCCAAATATTTCAAGGTAGGCTCTGGTGAAAAAAATCATAATTGCTAGTACATCAGTAAGAAAATATATAGGAAGAAAAAGTATGTTTTCCAAGGATAACTGTGTTTGTTCCTGAAAATATGCATGTAAGAAGGAGGTGGGTAGGGAAAGAAAGGATTGCATTCATACAACTTTCTCAAAAAATGTCCAGGTCAAGTGAACAAGTTGAAGCCTCCTCCTAGAAGCTGCCTAAGGCAGTCTTGTGATGGTACCATACTTTTGGAAACTTCAAGAAACATTTTCAGTGAGACAATTCTGAGATCATTTCCATAGATTTGTCTCTGGCTTGACAGAATACCTCTCAACGGCCTACTATTGAACTTTCAGTACTTGACTAACAATTCAAATCCCTGGACAAATAATTTTTTTCTAATTCACACAGAAATAAAAAATATAGAGTAGTTGTTTTTTGAGGAAAAAGAAGCTAGAATGTCAAGCATACAAGAATCACTTCAAGAACATTTGCTTTCCCTGGTTTTCATACTCTTTTATTTAGAAATTTTCTTGATGTCAACAATTTTTTTCCTCTTGAGGTAATGGAGGCCAATCTTGCCTTACACATAACTCTTAAGCATTAATTCCTAGTAGACAAAGTTGAGGAACATCTTTGTACAAATCAAATGCATTCCAGAATATCTGTCACTGACATGAAACAACACACCAGGGCTGCTGAAAGCAAGTGATGATAGTTTTGACATTCCCACACCTAGACATAAAACAAAAAAAGGTCTATTTGCTCTCATCTCCCTGAAGACATCCTTTCAACTTCTCCACTCACTCAGAGATCTGAAGAGGGACACTAAATCACTGCATGACATTCTCAGACAATGAACTAACTGACCAAATCCAAGGTGGTTAATGCAGTATATCTTAGAGCAGGGCAGAGCTCCTTTTGCTTCTTCATATCTGTCAAAATCTGCTTTATCAAGATTCACAAAATGAACAACCAAAAACCCACCTCTCCTCCTTTTTCTTATCTTTTATGAATTTTAATCTTTTTATGCTTCCAGCTCCATCACTGTCCCAATGTATGGATTCTACTGACTTGCTACACCTCAGTACTACTCCTGCTGCTATGTATCAGTCAGTGCTAAAATGAAAAACTATTATTATTATCCTTTTGGAGTGGTGATGAAGAACACTAGAAATCTGTGGTATTCTCCAGTTTGATTTAATCGAACAAGTAATTATTTATAGAACCTATTATGGGCAATCCACTGTCTTGGGTAGCAAATGGCATTAACACTATAATATTCAAGGCTTTATTTAAACTCTGCTTAAGCACTTTCTTCCTTCCCCACAGAAAACTTCTATACTTCCAAAAAAGAATAAGATAGTAAGCATAAGCCTTTGTTACTACTTATCTCCAATGCTGATGAATCTGTATTTTTTCCTCTCAAACTTTACCTTCCTTCCTTCCTCCCCTCCCCCTTTCATGTGCTTTGACTTTGTTAATCAATAGCAATTCATAGAATTTCTCCTATTAGCCAGGCACAATGACAGTAGCTCAGGATATAAAAACATTTAAGATACTGTATTAGTTTTCCAGGGCTTCTGTAACAAAGTACCACAAACTACATGGCTTAAAACAAAAATTTATTCTCTCACAGTTCTGGAGGCCAGAAGTCTGAAATCAAGGTGTCAGCAAAGCCAGACTCCTTAGGAAGGTTCTAGGGAGCCTTCCTTGCCTCTCCAGCTTCTGGGGCACCAGGGATTGATTCCTTAGCTTGTTTCTTTGCCTCCATCTTCATGTGGCCTTCTTCCCCTATGTCTGTGTCTTCACGTGGCCTTATAAGGAAACCGGTCATAGGGTAGAACACACCATAATTCTGTATGACCTTAACTAATTACATCTGCAAAGACTATTTCCAAGGGTCACATTCTGAGGTTCCAGGTGGATGTGACTTCTAGGGGGACATCATTTAAGCTAGTGCAGACACCCACTGGCCTATACTTATTGGAAGTACGTCCACATATTATTCGAACTTTAATTCAGCTGGTTGACTTTCTCCCATATAATCTGGTATAGAGTGTCCTCCATAAAAATTCTTGCTTGTTCAAACTCACAAAAGAGGTCAGTTCACTTCTAGCAGCCTACCATGAAATAATCCTGGCATACCTTCCTGATGGAGATCCATTAAGTGATGGCTAAGAAGCTAAATGTATCTCACTGGGGTAGTAAAATAAATTTTGTTACATCAAGTATCTCAATTTACAGTGGCTGGTTTAGGAGACTATCTCCCAAATTGTGGCAATATGTAGTTACGTCTATTTATTTCGTATAACTAGGGATCACAGAATTCTTACATTTTAGAGCTAACTAGGAACTTAGAGATAAAATAACCTATCACTTTACAGATGAGATGAATTAGAGGGATGTACTAATTTGCTACAAAACTAGTAGAACAAAGTTTCCCCAATTCCTTGCTCAGTGTTCAAATCAGACTTTTCACGTTTAATGTAAATAATTTTCATTTTAATTTTTCCGCCTGAATGCACTTTAGCTCTTGACTACCTCAAAGAACAACTTGTAATATTACTGCATTAATAGCATCTCAGAAAAACATACAAAGGCAGGATACTTCTCTTCCTACAATGTCGTCTTCCTCAGATCCATGAGAAGTCTATGAATTTTTAGTGTTAGAAAAAATTGTGGAGTTAAAAAGTATTGAGCTTTTCATAATGATGTTGTCCAAAGTTCCTCTAATTGTAACTATGGACACCATATGTGCAGTTAGACACAATAAAAACCAATTTTAAGTTGTAAATCTTGAACAATGCAACAGAGCTTTCCCCCAGTAAAAAGAACAAAAAAAATACGCCTGCTTCTTTATTTGTGCACCACTGAGACTTCTTATTTATTCGCTTTAATTCTGCATTTACACAAAAATGCTGTAATAAAATATCTGTACACTACTTCTGTTACAAATATAGATAATATTTAAAGTGACTTTATATATTCTAATGTAGGAGTTTCACGCTCTAAAATGGGAATGAACACATGATAATTCCTCACCAGTTGTCTCAATAAACAGCTCCATCTGTTTCCCTTAGTCTTAAACTATTGTATTGTAAGATGTTAATATAAGGCAATGAAATGAAGTTATGTTAATCCCCTTAATTTTTCTATCAATTTACTAGTGGCATACAACCAAAATAATTACTAACACATCGCTTTTTTCTGTCAGTAAGATTAATACTAATTGAAAACCAATTGCACAGCACACTAACACAGTTTTAGTGTTGGCATCAGTTGTTAAAGCTAGCACTAAAAGATTCTGGGATCGTTCTATGTTCCTCCAAGGTTAGCACAGTTGCTTTCTAGAAACATCACGATCAACATGGGGCAGCATCACCATTTCTCCTATAGCAACATGAAACTATTTTATAACAAGTCAAAAAATGAAAGGGAATATTGAGATGTACACGAAGTATGATTTCCTTACAAACTTTGGGGACAGTGCTTCTTATATTTCCTATTTACTCAATCATAGAAACCAATTTTAGCAGGAAAAATACATGTGCATATTAGAGAGGGGGAGATGTAATTTTTTTACAATATTGTATTTAAAATACTCAGAATATTTTTTAAGATTTTTAATAGAAAAAAATTTTTTCTTTTTTAGTTTGGGGTGGAGAAAGGAGTTAGATTGCCAAATTTAGGAATTTTTATAAAACTGTGAGATTTTCTTCTTTATCTTATAATTTCATTTTTCACCTTAATTTACTGAAGACATTTCTCTTTGATTAGTTTTAGAATTATATTTCTTTCTACTAACCAGCTTAGCACATAATAATTTTTGCCTGTGTGACTACAAAACGTTAGATATCTTCACAAAGAAAAACCAGATTTACCTATGCAAATATCCCTTCTCTTTGAGTTTGAGTTCACAAAATGCAAAGGGCAAGGAAAAATGATGTTAGGTTGTCAGTAAGAAAACCATTTTCACATGAGAAAAACAAACTTAAATGTTATTTTCACCCTACAGTTTTGAAGACTACCAATGAACACAGCACAAGAAAGGTTATCCACAAGTCCAGTTCTATTCACTTTACAGCAGTTAAGTGAGAGAAGGGTCGAGCCGGCTCAATTCCGGCAGCTGATTCAGGAGAGAACCATCAAAGTGACAGCGCCTTTTGTCCGCTTAAGGATGGCAACAGCTTCTTCATGGGTTACCCCTTCTAGACTCTGCCCATTGACAGCGATGATCTGATCGCCCCTTTTTAGACGCCCATCTTCTGAGGCTGCTCCCTGCAATTATAAAGTAGGCTTGTTTACTGCTCAAAAAATGCTGCCTCAAAGCTGCCTCACAGAAAAAGATCTAAATAAGAATGTGAATTGCCGTGCATGCGCACACACATTGCTCCCGGTGCTCCACGGGTGCTCTGCAGCCATTAAGCAATGATGAACACACACAAAGGAGGTCTTTCTCCTAAATGGTTTTAGCACTGAGATTCCAATTTGAGAGAGAATTCAGCAGTCAATAGATTAGTTGGATGGTTTTTTGGCTGTTCAGCACAGCAGTTGGTGGGAACTCAAATTAATAAAGAGTATTTGGGAATTTGCCTAGTAGGATTGATTTAATAGAATCCAGGATTTTCTATCCTACTGTAAAGAAGCCCTACAGAAGGAAGACAAAGGATTACATAGGAACAAAAGCAGTTTTACAAGACAAGGACAGGAGGACTATAAAACTCAAAGGTTTATAGAAGCATAAAGCCCACCTCAGGTTGAGGAGGACAAGATAAAGCACAAGTGCTGAATCTAAAACCCACTCTAACACTTTCTGTGGTTTTGAAAAGGCTACTCAAGCTGTCTTGACTCTAACTTCCCAAGGGTAGATGGATTCTTCATATTCCTTATGGGCCCTAAATGATTAAGATTAAACATAGACATTGTCATTCGAAAAAGAACCCCATCTTAAGGCATGCTTATAGAAGACAATTATGCAATTAAATATAAAATTAAAGATATGGAAAAGTTAATGAGGAATCCATAATGATGAAATTCTTAAAATATGTTCTAACTAGCATGCCTTAAATAAATTGTTCCCAGGATGAGGAAAAGGACTGTATGACTCTTCCATTCACTGGCAAATGCTGTTTGTATTTTTGGACATACCAATAGCTTTAAAAAAATCTCGTAAATTAAGCCTATAATCAGTTGTAGGTACAGCACTTTAAATTGGTTAAAAAAAATGTTTTTTCCAAAATAATAGAATGAAATGTCCACAAATTAAAGGGTCATCTCACTAATCTAAAGCCCCTATATCAAACCTTTAAACAGGTTTGATGTAACTTTTGTTCCTTTACATTGTAAAATTTTGAGTTTCTGGATTTTCTTTTATAGGAAATTTTATCCAATTTTGTAGTTCCTGAAAAAATGTCTTAATAGCCTATTAATAATTATATGGGTTTAAATTATTTTAATAGTTTTACCAATATTACAATATCTTTATTCTTATTCTAAATATTCTTAAGGTAGAACAGGTTACTATATGATTACGACTATATTCAAATGGCTTTTTTTTTAAATCAAATCCCTTGATAGCAAATAGCTGATTTATTATAGATGACAGGGCTGCTGGATACTCTTCAAATTTTTTAGTAGTTACTTTTCTATTTTATCAATGAAACTAAATGTGTAAAATAAATGCTTATTAATTTGCATGTGTATTTTATGTACTTTTGTGTATCTATTTTACATTTCACAACAACAAAAAACAAACAGAAATGCCAGTGTTCTACAGAATACATATATAAAATGTCCAAGTTTCAAAAGATGACATTTGCAATTTGTTTTCAAAGGAAAAAAAACAGGCTTTTGTAACCAAAGTTCATTAATATTTTTATGTATATTGTCAAGAGTTTCCATGGAATTTCAATTTGAGCCTATTTTTCTTTAAACATAACTATGCCTCAAATTGTACAAAAATATTTAATGACCTGTTCCTGTAGGGAGTTTTGAAAGAAAATGATCAACTGTTAACCATTTGGCATTACCTCGGGCCATAAACTAATAAGCCAGATGCTGACCACTATTAATGAATGTTTAGGGGGGAAGAGGGTGGTTAAAATTTGCAAGCTTACCTTTGCAAACACTGTTTTAACATAAATGGGTAAGTCTCCATGAGGGCTGCCATATCCTCCTACTATACTGAAGCCTAAGCCATCTGGTCCTCGGTCTAGTGTAATACACTTACATTGAGGAGGTCTATAGCAAAGGGAAGAAAAAAAGAAATTAGGAGTTTTTACAAAATATTAATATATATCTTTGTGAATGTGTAAGATATGGATTATCTGACATGCACCTAGAGTTAGCATAAGTCTCTACGTTACTTACAGTGAGTATATTATGGGTATTTTTGGGATGCTTAAATTGTCAGTGCATGCTGTGCTCCGTATTTTAAATTTACATAATCTAATGAAATCCTACTTAACACCCTAATTCTATTACTCATTTACAGTTCCCTTAGACTAACATATTCATGGCATCCTCTCATTGCACAGAGAAGCTCATTCTTTTTCCAGTTTATTTAAAGTGAGAGGGCTAAAGTTGAGGGGACTATAATGGAATAAGTTGTAGACATCAGTACTCCCAAGCTCAGACAGAAAAATCGATTACAAGCAATGTAAAAGTTGCATCAAATTATTTAAAAATTCTAACATGCCTCTTCTCTTCTCCTGTCTCTGTTTTTCAGTGCTATTGTATTCAAGTGTTGTTACCTAATACTGTCAATTTTTTTCAGTCTGAAGTCTATCTCTTGTTTTATCTTTGATTAGCTAAATCCATGCCATAATTATTTAACAGCTTACAAGCACTTGATTTTTGCATTTCAGACCTCATATCTCCTATTATTTCACCTCTTTGTGTTTGCTAGGAATGTGGGACAAAGAATGCAACTGTCAGGAAGGTTTGATTCATAGGTGACAAATGACATACCAACTACAATATATGAGCTCACCCTAAATCATCCTGAAATATACTGCTTGATGTCAGCCCCGTGAAAGAAAGACCAGAACCGGCAGGCTCCTGCTGATGACCTGTGACCACGCTCACATCTCCTCCAGCGACCACCTGCATGGAGCAGAAGTAGAAGGAGAAAAAACACATGTTCATGTGGCTAGGGAGACACCAGTAATTTTTCTTTAAAAATAAAATTTGGATTAAAACGTGAATTTTACTGTCCATTTAATCATTTCTGTTAACATAAAATACAACCAAAAAGAAAGAAATTTTACAAGGTCCAGAGGCCTCTTAAACAGTCCTGACAGTAAAAATATTCTAATTCAATTCTACAAAGTTCTCTGATGCTTCTAAAAACATGGTCTCACATATAATCATTTTTAAAAGATCTTTAGAATACAAGCCACTCACTCACATCAATTAAAATTCTAGTAATTAATAATTTACTGCGAAGGCCCTATATTTTTCCCTCTTAGAGACAAAGTATGAAACAATAAATGCATCAGGATAAAATGTTATAGAATGTGTTTCAATATGTACTTTCTTGGAGCTCATAATTTGATCATTTATGTTCAAGATAAATATTAAATAAAATATTAGCAAAAGATTTAATCATTTTTACTGCTTTAACATTGAAGCTCAGGTGTCCTCAAGCTGCCTATATTCTGAATAGTGCTTGGGATAGAAATCTGACCTGCATTTCAATGGAGCCAGATGCACTTTTTAGTAGGTTAACTGCTTGAGTGTGGGTCATCCCCTCAGTGGATGTGCCACAGATAGTGACAATCCTGTCTCCAACCTGCAAGCGAGAGAAAGAAATAGCCATCTGCTAAAGCAATCACAGACTGGGACTTTCAGATCTGAGCAATCATTTCATTCTCTACCCTCCACATCACATATATACTGGTACCAGCCACTGAAATATAACTAAGGAGACCATCGATTCCAAAAATTCCAAGAAGCAGCAACCTTGAAATGAAGCAGCGCATAACAGTTGAGTTCTATAGTCTCTAGGGCAGGGGGAAGGGAGAAGGAGAAAGTCGCTCTTCCCTTGTCTTCATTTCTCCTGGGTAAGACATAACTTCCTATTAAAGAAATAAAATATCACTATCATTTGGAAACTAGAATTCCTCTGGACATTATTAAAATAATTATTATATTTGACTCTAAGTGAGAAGTTGAAAAAGTAAGGCCCATAGGCCAAATGTGGCCCACTGTCTGTTTTGGTTAATAAAGTTTGGTTGGAAGACAGCCATGCATATTTGGCTGCTTTCATAGGGCAGAGTTGAGAAGCCGCAACAGAGACTCATATGTCCCACGAAGCCTAAAATATTCACTACCTGTTTTTATAGAAAAGTTTGCTGACCCCTGTGCTATATGTACAATCCGTTTTTAAGTGTCAGACATAAATTTAGATATCAAAGGAGGCTGAATCATTCTAAATTTACAGACTATTTAAACTAAGATGTGGTTATATTCTGAGACCCTGTTTGTGGCATGAGGGCATAGAGATTTTACATTAGAGAGACTGAGTTGTTTTAATGGAATACTCACATGATTTTAGAGCTAAACAGATAGCATAAATTCCACCATAGTGCTCTATGTTTGGATAATCCTTCAACTTTAAAGCGAGTTTTGTATAGTTTTACATTATAAGTCATCTTTACATTAAACTTCTGCAAAATGTATAATCCAATGCAAATAAATAATACTTTTCACTTTAATAAAGTTAGATCACCATTTAAACCAATAAAATACATAAGGAAAAGTTTCACTTCATACTGGTGTTCTGAGAATACTTTGTTGTCTTTTAACTTGTTTCACAGCATTTCAAACATGTAAAAAGAAATATATTAAGAAATAACTGGGGGGGATGGGGGGCAAGGGCAACATACGTAACCTAAACATCTGTACCCCCATAATATGCTGAAATAAAAAAAAAAAGAAATAACTATGTATCTTCCGTTTTCATTTAACTGCAAATTTGTATTCAACAGCATCATTTTATCCTTTCTTTTAATATTCTTTATCTTTTATTCAAAGCAATCCCTGCTGTGGCTGGATTAGCTGATTTAAAAGCAGATACAGACATTAAAACTGCCTTGAAACAGGTAGCCAAATTCAAAGGGTTAATAAGAAAACTTTTGCTACACTTGCCGGGACTACTAAGGCTGTTAGTCAAACTTACTCGGAGTTTTTGAGTCTGAGCCGCAACTCCATTTGGGTGCATCATTGCAATAAATATTGGAACGTCACCGAGTGGGCTGCCCACTCCTCCAGCAATGCTGATTCCCAGTGAGTCGGTAAGCCCCTGCCATGGAACAGATATCGATTTTGGTCAAAGTGATATTTTTAATTGACCTTTTGTTTATTTTTTGGCACAATGTTCTATAGACAACTCTGATCTTCCAGGTGTGAGGGTGGAAAACTGCATTACTTTATTTGACACAGGTCCTTAGTGTGGTTTAGGAAAATAAGCATCTATTCAGGAAGTAAAAGAAATCAAGACATGCTAAATGGAAATCATGTTGTGGGATTGATGAAAAGCAGGGAAACTCATGAAGTGCAAAGACTGCAATTTTTGGAATCAGACAGACCTGTGTTCAAAGCTAGGAAGTCACACTTACAAATGCTGGGACCTAGAACAAGTCTGCTCAATAAATCACTAGATCTTCATTTACAGAATGGAGATAGCAGTGCCTTTCCAGAGAGCAGCAGTGAATATTAAATGGCATGCTGATGACATGACATGTCTGTGAGAGTGCTCAGCACACAGGGAAGGCTCAATAAATCGCAACTGCTGTTATTCCCTCTCTTGTGCGTGGCTGCCAGAGGAATCTGCTTCACAAGAACTACGAAGTGTCTGTGGAAGGGAAGGGCTTGTCTATCGGTATGAGAAGTGAGAGGCATGGTACCATTTTGTGCGGAGTCAGGTCGACGCCACTCTCGGCAATACAGAATATGTAAACAACGATTTTTCAAACGAAGTACTATGGTTAGGAAATTCGGCAAAGATTGCATTGTGTTATTTACACTATATACGATACACATTTTTTTCAGATGGGTAACACTAAGACAGTTAACAGGAAAATACATACAAAGATGCTTCTGAAGACACCAGAGTTTATGTTGTTTTCTTTCCCCCAAGTTACCTTTTTTATTTCAACTGTTCTTAATCCTTGTATTTCAGATGCCACTATAAAGGCAAAAAAGATAAAATATGGTTATTAAGCACCTTTTATATTCATTAAAATTTTAGTCAATACATGGTAGTTGGATGAGACTAAATGCTATACCCTCATTTTTTTTTTTTTTTTTTGAAAGGAGGTGCTCATGATTAGATCTGTCTCACATAGGAATTCTTTATTTCTCCAGCTGGAAAAATGCACATACCATCCCATTTCTTCCTTCTCAGTTTAAGCACTGATTATGTAACTGTATAATTCACTTTGCATGAGTCAAGGGAAGAATGTGCTTTGGATAGAAAGACACATGTGCATGGCTGAGAAGAATAAAGTCATGCAAGCATAAAAAAAAATTCATGGACTTAAGTGCCTAAATTTCTAGAATATTAGTCACACTGCAAACAGAGACTGCCATATGGTTAGTTTCTTCAATTTGAAAAACTCTCAACCATTGCATCAAGCCAAAAAATCCTCTGCATCATGATTTCATAGAATTAAAACACAGGAGCATCTTATCAATTTTCTCGAAGTTTTACAATCTTCACAGAAAAAGCAGGCTTCGCTTAATGATATCTTCTGATTTATTAGTGTTACATTAAACAGAGAAAGGAATGGAATCAAATATACCAATCTGCTTAGTAAGAAAAAAATTACAGGATCCTGATTATAATGCTTGGTATATCTTGTAGGGTAAATATCAAATGGGAAAAGTTGCCACAGGCACAGCTTCATGTAGTTCAAATTTTTTGCCAATACACATTTTTGCACCATTATTAGGATATGGGATGATGTCGGGAGGAGGAGAGCTCAGAGGTAAACAAGAAAAATAAATCAGTGTTGACAGCCAAAATTCAAACCAGTAAATCACGCTTAAAATACTGAACCAATCTTACGTGCATTCTTCTTTGAGCTACTTTCCAGTGACTCAGAGGTACTGGATCCAGAAAGTGGAAAAGTGAAAGATGACAGGCTGCCTTCACTCACCTACAAATACACAACAATTATTTCAGAAAGATTTGGAAGCAATAATACTCCCTAGATACCACTTACTTCAGAATTCAATTGTTTTAGTGCATCTAGAGATAAATACCTGTTAAGCAACAGTGGTATTTGATAATTTGAAGGACAATTTAAACATAGTTTCTACTTATTTTTTTTTCTTTTTAAGAAAGAATTCGCCTAGTGATATGAATAAATTGAAGCTAATAGGGTAGATAAAACTGATTCCAACTTACCTAAAATTTTAGTGGATTTTCACAATGTCATTGGAGTTAATCCTCTCTAAATTTAGACAACTGATGTTGAATGAAGACTAAGACTTTTTAAAAAACCTGCAGAATTAGGATCAGTCAATAGGAAACTAATGGTAGTAATTAAGGAAGTTAGTAAGGGGTCTTTAAGGATAGATTGATGAAAATGGGCTTCTGTCATCAGAAGACAAGATTGAGGAGAGGGGCTTGCCAAGAAACTTTAACTATTTAACATCATATTTTCATACATGGTGTTGAGCACCTACAGTTCACCTATATGAGATTTTTCATTTGAATATTAATTGACGTTTGTTATAAAATACTTTAAAATATGTTATCTTGGTAGGCTTTACATATAGCATAGTTAACTTTGAGATTATGAAAAAAGAACCATATCATAAAAGAAGAATGCTTGAAATCAAGTTCCTTAGAATGACTTACAAACTACTTAAGAGCTACTCCTGGCTCACCTGCCCACTCTCATTTCTTGTTCTTCCCCGTTTCAAACTTCAGTCACTATACCACGCTGCTAGAGGGCCAGACCTTGTACGTGACCCTGGACAGACCCCCAGTCAGGGCCATCTGTGAGTCCTCTTGGCATGTGGATTATATTACCCTGATGTTCCACGGCTACTCACCTGGCTGCTTTGAGAAGGCCTCCTCTCTGAATGGAACGGACTGGCTTTGATTCTTCCGACTTCCAAGGTTACTGTGCCTAGGGAACACTGGGGGAGTGGTTGTTTTATGAAAATCTTTAAATAAAATGCTACAATCATCTTTAGAAATACACTTTACTCTTCAAGACAGAATTTTTGAAAGGCATCTTCCTTTTGGGATTTCTATAGGCAAGGATACCTCTAATCATTTCTGAAAAATGACTTTTTAAAACATTAAAACTAATAAAAATAACAAGCAGCAGCAGCAACACCAAGTGTCTGTCTTATTACCTCATGATTTATATGAAGACTATTTATAGCAAGGCAAAAGAAATTGAGAATTGAGGAATTACTTCATGAAACACACTGATTTAGACAGGCCAAATGAGCTGATTAACTCAGGGTTTAAAAAACAAAAACAACAATAAAACCACCATCACAACTTGTTTCTGCCCTCAACAGAAGAGGTATTCAGATAATTGGGTAACTTCTCTATTGCCATACTGTACCTAAATAGACTTACCATATAAAACTTAAATAAATATAAGCACAAAACATGCACTGTAGACAATTTTCTGTAGCCCTTTATAAATAAACCATGGGCATGCAAGATGTGCTGGCAGTCTAATATGGAAGTAGCACAAGCAGATGTTTGAGATCCTGGCGTTTTAGAGTCACTAGTTAAAAACCAGACTGTGTGATTTGACTAACTGTGTGACCATAACAGGTACCTAAACTTGATGTCTTTGATTCTGCATTTTTGAGATGTACAGTGTTATAGGTTGTTGTGATAAGTAAGTAATCCATGTACAATGCTTATGACAATGTCTAGCATGAATAGTGTTAACCTAAATATTGAGCATTGATATTATTATGCTGCTTCTGATGGGGGTAGCAAGGGATATGTTAGTGTTGAACATGTTGATCATGAATCAAACTTTGAAAGGTAAGAATCTTACCTGTAATATTAATAAGTTGGTTTTTTTGTTTGTTTGATTTGGGGTGTTTCTGGTTCAAAACTTAACAGATTCTTCTTGAATCTATTTTACTTTCAGTTTATATAATTGCCCAGATAAATTACATTAATTATTCACTAAGTAACGTTATAACTCCTTGATCTACCTATAACACACCTTTGTCAAGGGTTTTCATTATTATAAAAATTTGTAAGTAAATTTTTCTATTATAGAAGCAATTCATGTCCACTTAAAAAATTTTGGAAATAAAATGGAAAAAGGAGGGGAAAATAAGCCATAATTACAACAATTACTTCATAATTACTGTTAAAGAAACTTACAGGATTTTATTTTACTTAGTTGTATCTACGCTGCAAATACAATTTTCCATCTTATAATCTCTGCTGATTACATTTGTCTCCCCTTATCTGTGGGGAATACGTTCCAAGAACTCCTGTAGATGCCTAAAACCATGGATACTACTAAACTCCATATATACACCATGTTTTTCCTGTACATACGTATGTATGATAAAGTTTAATTTATAAATTGGGCACAGTAAGAGATTAACTAATAGAACAACTGTAACAAAATACTATAATAAAAGTTATGTGGATGCGATCTCTTTCTCTCAAAATATCTTACTGTACTATACTGCAGGTAACTGAAACCACAAAAAGTGAAACTGCAGACAAGCGGGAACTACTGTATATTGCTTTTTCATGTTAAAATAGTTGTTGTGAACATCATTTTAAACAGATGAATTTTTGCCATGAATCTTTGGTATATATCCAAAGTTTATACAGTTTTTGTAAACCATGTTGCCTTCAATTTTCCTATTATTACAAAGAACACTTCAATGAACTTTTTATGCATGAAGTTTTTTGTTTATTGAGGACTATTTATTCAAGATATTTAGATAAAGAAATAACTAAGCCAAAACAACAAGTAGCATCAGTAGTAACCAACCTGTAAGTTTTACAAATATTTAAGGTTATCATCATATACCGTCAAACTGGATTTCTAGATGACTGATTTAACTGGTTTTAAAATCATTTATGTTGTTTTATGGATGCTTCCTTCTCCCTCTCGCTAAGATATATCCATCTTACAGAGCTAACAATTGTTTTCAATGTATCTCCAAAAGGAAGCTATTCCTCCTTAAAGAATTCTAATTATTTTATGTTTTGAAGATTGGTTAGTGAAGAAATAAGTTCTAATGTGTGCTTTATTAACTAAATTTATGTACACATTCACATATCAGATCCTATCCAAACCACAGAAGTTAATAACAAGAGCATCACTAGAAAATTTCTCCACAAAGCCCAGTCACCGAGAGGCTCCCACCAGTGCATTAACCCTGTGGCGGCTCCACTGCTCTGGGCCCTGACATGCAGGCTCATGGTAACATGAACACATGACACAGATACTGATGATGACAGTTTTCTAGTCAATGCTCAATTATCTCTCTTCAGGTCATAAAATACATGTTAGGTAAAAAAAAAAAAAAAAAAAAAAGAGATAAGCATTGCCTTATTTAAAGGAATGCAAATTCCCTCCAGAAGCTGAAATATTTCTTAACAGGGAATATGCCTACAGTTCCAAGAACTGCATTAGGTGACTATTCTGTACTTGACAATTCATTTTTAAAATGGGACTGGTTCTGCCTTTCCAATCAGAAAATGATCCTTCACGAAGAGTTTTCTTTGGAGGAAATTTACTTCATAATGTAAAATGTACTTGAGCTCAGAATGATAGTAGGGATGGAGGCCTTATAATTGTTGGAGTAATCCCCAGTTTAGGTACTGCCAAATTAATCTGCATTAAATTACTCTTACTGCAAGAGGATGACCCATCCAATTGTGATTTTGATCCTGAACTTTAAATAGTTCAATAGTTTTGAGTCCCAATATAATTTGGACCAAACATTCCCTTCTATGGGTCATAAAGGGCAAAATCTTTCTGCCACATTCTTCATCTTTGGGAAAACATAAAGATGTCCAATCTGGAGTGCCCTGAAAGGGGTTAAGGAAAGGGCCAGGTAAGGAAAGGCCAGAAAGCATGACTTCCAGAGGTGCTGGGGCACCCTTCTTGCCACCTGTGATCACCCCCCATTGAGCAGTTCTGCCAAGTCACTTTTCAAGAAGCATTCATGCTAGAAATGAGAATCTTCTCTTAAGCCAGAGGTAATACAAATAAGCTCAGAAATAAATATGAGGGAATAAAGATTGAGACTTCTGATTTCTCCTTTGTGGTCTGAATTTTTTTTTAAGAAAAATACTCAACACTCAATACATAATACCTTAAAGATAAAATATTTACTAATATTACAGATATTCAGTTCATAATTCTTACTAATACTAAATAATTTTATAACAATATAATAAACAGTTAATCATAAATTTACTATTTAGAAATTTGTCAATGAAACATGGTATCTTACTTAAGTTTTATCTGAGATGACACTTCAAATAAAGAGAAGACAACACTAATTTTACTATGGTAGTCCAATGTTAAATTCTCTTTCTTCCATACTATTACCCAAAAGTATCTTTGTCATTTGATTTTTACCTTTAGCAAAGCAGCAACAGCTTCCTGGGTGGCATTGCGGACATCTTCTCCATTCACCATTAATATCTGGTCTCCCTGCATAAGTCTTCCATCAGTGTCTGCAATTCCTCCTTTGACGATGTCTGACACAAATACTCCTGTATCATTTCTGCACACAATTTTGAATTTCAACATTATTATTTTTTCCTCAATTGTAATAGAAATCATATGTAATGGAAAGGTAACTTTTTAACCAAAAATTTCACTGCCGTATTTATGACTTCAAAAGTTTTATTGTTTGGAGCAACACTGGGGCAACATTATTAGAATTAGATTTTGTTAAATAATAGCTTATGTATTATAGCACTTCTTTGATTAAAATACTCTATCATAAGCACATTTATTCTTCATCAATTATATACTGTGAGTAGAAGTAGGTACTACTATTCTCATTTTATGGGTCACACAGCCAGTAAGTGGCAAAAGTAAGACTTTGGAGTCAATCTTTGGATGTTAAATCTGTAGTTCTTTCCACACCCATAATGAAGCCTTGAATGGATACTGATCCATGGCTGTAGAAATATGTTGCTATCATCATCATCATCATCATTAACCTTATTGAAAACAAATAACATATGTGTATCTTAAACTAAAACCACTCATTAACTCAAAACCTAAGTATCCTTGCTGTGATGTCTTTTATCTTAAATCATTACAGATCCAACTTTTATACACAAGACAGATTTATGAAAAATGGGAAAACTCTATTCTTATTCCAATCCTTTCACAAAACAATAAAAATAAAACAACAAAAAAACCTTATTGTTAAGATCCAAAGATAACTGTAAATAGAAATGTATAGTAAAAGCTGAATTACATCACTTGTTCTTGCCAAGGTCATGACCTCAAACAAAGCATTCCACCAACTGATCCTCTGCTTTCCCATCTTTAGAATAAGGGTGTTGGATTTGACGGTCTTTGTATGCTCTTCCCAAGGCAAACAGTTTAGGATTCATTAATGGAGGTTTTTATAGTGACCTGGTGACCCCACATGTTGTGGTTGCCTGGCACCGAAAATGAATTTTAAGTGTATATTATTTCACAAGAATTAGACTCCTAATACTGCAGTCCAAAAGGAGGGTCTAACTTTTCAGACATATTCCCACTGAGATTCAAATAATATGCTACATTCTTTCTGTGCCTTAAAAAAAAAAAAAAAAAAAAAAAAGGCTGGGCACGGTGGCTCACGCCTGTAATCCTAGCACTGTGGGAGGCCGAGGGGGCGGAGCAGGGGGATTGTTTGAGCTCAGGAGTTCGAGACCAGCCTGAGCAAGAGCGAGACCCCATCTCTACTTTAAAAAAAAAAATAGAAAGAAATTATCTGGACAACTAAAAATATATAGAAAAAATTAGCCGGGCATGGTGGCACATGCCTGTAGTCCCAGCTAGTTGGGAGGCTGAGGCAGTAGGATCGCTTCAGCCCAGGAGTTTGAGGTTGCTGTGAGCTAGGCTGACGCCACGGCACTCACTCTAGCCAGGGCAACAGAGTGAGACTCTGTCTCAAAAAAAAAAAAAAAAAAAAAAAAGAAGCCTTTAACTATCTCTGAAAAAACAACTACTGTTAATGTCCCTTTACGGCCATGCAGAACCAGGTGTGCATCATGCTGATTTGGGAATTCTGAAAAATGCTTATTTTCAAAGAAGGATATTCTGACACAAAGATCACAGTTTCACAGATTTTTGACTCATTGGAAAAAATAAGTTGCTTTGAAACTGTAGATATCTGAGTCCCAAGAATGGCAATATTAATTTAGGGCCACTGCAGATGACAGAATCACTTTTTAATGAATGCTGAGATCATTTGTTGAACTATCTGGTATATTCTAAGGATCAGATCCAGATGAGCTTACAATAATAAAAGGAAGAAAGATTTATGGAACTTACTGGATTACATATATGTTAACATAACTTATATATAAATTTACTAATATTACTCATATATTTTTAAAATGTATTTACAGGTAAATATTTAAATACATTGGGTATTTGAATTTATGTGCATTCTAAGTTGTCACCACGGCCCCTGGCTTTATGCTTTAGGTCCCCGTTGATGTCATGCTCTTGTTTATGCTGGTCCTTCTCCCTAGAATATCCTCCACTCCTCTTTAATACACCAGTTATCATTTATCACTATTAGCCTCAGCTCAGGCACCTCTTTTCTTAGAAGTTTTCTCTAACCCACTTGTCTTAGATAGGGTCACTCAGTCCCTTTCCCTTTTGCTTACACGGCTCCCCTACAATGCATCTGTCACTCATCAAAAGATTCCTTTGTTATAAGAATATATTTAATTCTCATTCACTAGAGTGTGAGTTCTTTGAGGTCAGGAACCATGTCTTATTTAATTTTGTTCCCCAGAACCCAATGTATTTCCTGATACACAACAGGTACTCAAAAAAATACAAAATGACTTTGTGTTGAGTACCATCAAAATCCCCCAACATACTAATTTTAAAAGTCCAAAACCAATGTCTTTTTATGGTTCTTTAGTGATTGGGCTAACGACAGCTACTTGTAGAACATCAGCCATTGATTAAGATTCTACTACTGCTATTATTCTTTAAAAGAATTTAAGTTCCATCATTTCCAAAAGAGGATTGGGTTTGTCCTCAGTCATACCTTTTACCAACAATACTTAATCCCAGGCCTTTTCCTGGCTTCTTCTGCAGCTCAACAGTGAGGGTGTCACACACTTCCTCCTCTTTGTATGGCGCCTCATCTCTGTAGAGCGTCAGGCGCACTCTCTGTGGCGTCTGTCTCAGGACATTTATGGCTTCATCATGTGTGGCCTTTCTCAAGTCAATTCCATTCACCTGTACAGAAAAGGGACATTGACTGTCAGAAACCAGGCGAGTTAAGTAAATTAAAGAAAGGATGAGAGGAGGAAGAGGGAAGGGAAAGAAAGAAAGAAGCAAAGAAAGAAACACATTCCTTCCAACAGCCTTTTCTCCATTAATTTTGAAGGTCAAAAACAGGCATTCTGTACCTCTAAAATCTGATCTCCAGCCCAGAGTCTTCCATCTTTACATGCTGCTCCTTCTTCATAAACTTCATGGATAATGATGGCACCCTAGGGGCCCAAACAAAATATACCCATACTTATTCCATTCTCTAGGAATGGTAAGCAGAAATGGAGTCCAAACACGCCATATTTTCATAGACACAAATAACGGGTATACACTCACTGGATCTACATGCAAACCACATACCATAATTCAAGGAGAAGTATAACACCACAATTTTTGCTAAAAGGCTCAAAGAAGCTTATACTTTTTTTCTAATGATAGGGAAGAGTAAAGAAAAAAATATAAAATATATAAATCATACATACATAATATGTAGAGATACATTTGACCTTTCCTATCCACAAATGAAATGATTTTTTAAAGTATTCTTGACATTTAGAAAATTTTGTCTACAAAGTATCCAATTTTTCAGACTATTCTTAATTATGGGTGTAACCCAACCTGGAAATCATTAAAAAGGAAAGTAAAATACGGCAAGGACTGGTGAACTGACAGAAACATTTCGAAACCTAAAGGTCACAATCACAGTGTAACAGAATCTTCCTGAGTCAGTATTGATTGGTTTACTCAAAGCAAAAATCCTGGTACCCATTTGAATATGTGTCCTACAAAATTAAAGTAACAATGAATGATACATTTTTCTCAACCTTTACATTTCATTTATAGAACTGACAGCAATCTCCCTACAGTGGGCTCTCAGGCCTGGCTGAAGGGTGTCCTGTGCAGCAGAAGCACTTCTGGGTGACGCTCACCAGCAGCGTATCTGATCCCCCAACGATGCTCAGGCCCAGCCCCGTTCGCCCTTTGGAAATCTCAATGGTTGTTTCGCAGCCGGGGATAATGGGGCAGGTTGCAGGATCAGAAGCAAAGATTGCTGGTGTTGACGATCTGCTTGTACCTAAAAATAAGTTAAAAATGAAATGAAATATAAATAAAAATTGATTAGAAGTCAAACTCACCACACTGGTTGCCTCTGAGGGAGGGAGCAGGGAAACAAGCCCAGGGCTGGGGAAAAAGGAGACCTCAAATTTACCTTAATCTTTTAATTATCTTATTTTTTTTTAACTTTTATTGTTTTAATTTTTTTTTTATTTCAGCATATTATGGGGGTATAAATGTTTAGGTTATCTATATTGCCTTTTTTTTTTTTTTTAGAAAAAAGTAACCATCTATCATCAATTATCATATTGTATAAAGGACTATGAAGTCTTAAAAAGGAATTTTCGAAACAAAAGTGAAGAAATGGAAACTACTACAAATAAGTTGAAAATGCAATTAAAATCTGCAGTCTGAACTAGAACAAACAAGAACATATATTGCCTTTGCCCTACCTGAGTCAGGGCTTCAAGTGCGTCCATCCTCCAGATGGTGAGCACCGCACCCATTAGGTGTGAATATACCCGTCCCCTCCTCCCCCTCCCATCTGCCTAACACCCGATGAATGTTATTACTACATGTGCACTTAAGTGTTGATCAGTTAAGACCAAGTTGATGGTGAGTACACGTGGTGCTTGTTTTTCCAATCTTGTGATACTTTACTTAGTAGAATGGGCTCTAGATCTATTCAGAATAATACAAGAGGTGCTAGATCGCCACTGTTTTTTGTGGCTGAGTAGAACTCCATGGTATATATATACCACATTTTATTTATCCCCTCATGTATTGATGGGCACTTGGGTTGTTTCCTACAAACTAATTATCTTATATTTAAAAGTATCAAACAAATACAATTAAATCATTATCATTAATTTAGGGTAAAAATTACCTATCTAATTATTTTCTACACTATTTTGTATTTTTTAAATTGCTAGATATATAATGAATAGGATATGAAGAAAGGAGAATAGTTGAATTGAACCTCTACTTTCACTTTGATATTCTACATTTCACTGGGGCCAAACATACTTCCTATGAAATAAAGATTTATAAAACTCAGAACAGAGATATATGACCAAGACCTAGAAGCACATTCAGGCAAGTCCACAAAACACAAAGCACACCAATCATTGTGGTCATGGTGCCTGCTTTTCAGAGATTTTTATGTTATGTTTTCCTTTTCTTCTTACCCTAGAGCATCTCTTCTTATGTAATCAATTCAGAGCAGGTACATACCATTTGCAGTTTTTCTGCTTGGGTCTCACTTGATGTTTTATAAATTCAGAAATCAAATCCTGGTATATACTCAGAATTGAATAGATAAGAAGAGATCATGAGAAAACAAGGAGAATATAATTCACACCTTCTTTTATGATAGTCTTCATGTCATATCATATGTTTTATGATACAACAAAGAGCATATAGCAAATAGCCTGTTTTGGGAAAGCTAGGACATTTGGTAGAGTAGTGTATGTTTTAGATAAGATGTTCCCTTTTTAGGAAATCAAAAACAGACTATTTTCTTGCTCTTGAAATGGTAAGCACAGGTGTAAGATATTTTATTTTATGTTTTCATTTAGCATTTCATGTTTTTATAGACAATGCCATTTAGGGATCAGCATAAAAATAAAAAATGAGAAAATTTCCATAAAATCATAACACTTAAGTAAATTATCCAGTCTTCTAAATAAAGGATTACTTTCAGAGATGTATTACTTGAAGACATTTTTGTCCAGCATATTACAAATGTTCTAAACTAGTGTTTCCTTAAAAACTTGACAAAAGATCAGTTTGGAGACCAAAAGAAACTCCACACTGGCCCCACCCCCCGATGCAGAAAAAGCCAAAGTGTTTAAGTCATTTTTTATAAATTCTGATGCTGAAGAGCTTGAAATTTATTGTTTCATCACATACCAGTGTAATTTTTCTCAGAAAGTAACTTCAAGGAATAATGCGCCTCCATATACCAGGCTGGCAGTATAATGATGCATTAACGTGTCATCCCACAGTCCATAAACATCCCTTTCATCTATTTTGACAGGGTCTACTACCACATCGAAAGCAAAAAATTCAGCTATACTATGTATACCATGGTAACGACTAGCATTTTTAAGAGTTTCCTGTAGTGGCAAGCAGTGTTGATCCTGCCTGTGAAACAGGATCACTGTATACCCATTCTACAGATAAGAAAACTGGGGATGAGAGAAGTTAAATTGCTTTCCCAGTATAAACAAAGAATCTACCACAAAATGGTATTTCTAATTCGTTGGTTAGGTATCTAGAATAACAGGTATCCTCAGCAAAGTATTCTTGGAGAGCAGGGAGAATCACTCCCTCATGTCAGAAGAGAAGAAGGTGAGGCCTGGAGTGGGTGGGCAGGTGTCCTAAGAACCCCACAGCTGGTTAATGCACAGCACGCAGACTGCCTGCCTACCAGGCCAGTACTCTTCTTCAGGAGCCCCACTCGTTCTACCATCCTCTCACCAAAGGGCTCCCTGACTATGACTTTCCAACGGTGAGCCTCAGGCGGGCCTCCCATGCAGAGGCTCTCCTCAAGGGTGCCACATGTGCAGGACTCTCAGGAGCCCAGCCCTTACTTCGGATGGTTTCCGGTTCCGGGGAGCCAGACTGTGGGACCACTGGAGACTGGGAACTGTTCTTCTTCTCTCCACTGACTGCACCAGCTGCTGAAGGAACAGTCTGGGAGTCTTGATTCTCAGCACGAATGGTAAGTTTTACTGTTGTCTTTGCTGTCTTCAGAAGGCTAATAAACTGGCAGGGTGTTGGTTTGGAAGGGAAACAAAATTCAAATGCCAATTAGTAGACTTATACCAGTAAGTCACCATCATTGCTGGAAGTTAATTCTATCTGTGGTTGAAAGAAGAGACGGAGGCAAATGATTTCCTTGTTAGGACTTAAGGGGTGTAGAAAAAAACGGCTCTAGTTTCTCTCTAGTTTGCCCAAATACCGGATAGAGATTAGGGCCACAGTTTAACTTCTACATTAAGTCTAGTTTTGACCAGATTCTTCCTTATGTAAGCATGAGGCTTTCAAGTTTTTATATCTCTAATTCATTTTGTCCATTTTTCTGGATTCCCACAACCTTAGAAGATATATGGGGTATTTTACCCACTTCCTGACTCTACAGAGAATCTGAAGCAGCTTACACAAACACTTTTAATAAAATAGAAGCACATTATGTTAAAAGCAGAATAAGAAAACTATGCAACAGAAAAATCAAGGCAAATGGAAAGTTCAAACAGATTTATGGGTTAAAAGATCCAACTTACACCATAAGTAAAACTGAATTTTTAAAAAATGGTTTTAAGTTTCTTGCTGGGCAACGCAGAAATGGAAACAGTTATATGGTTCTCTCTCACTACAAGGAAGAAAAAGAATACCGCATCTCAGGGAAACAAAGCTCTTTTTTTGGCACTTACATATGAAAGTCCTCAAGTGAGACTCCAAGTAAGTGTTATGATCTCTTTTGAGGAGAGAAAACCCAGGTACAAGAACTGTTTAACCCTAATAAAAGTTATGCATTTAACAGTTGAATCTTAAAATCTATTCATAATGCAGTATACACAGTGGATATTTATGGGAGCAAACATTCATAAAAAAGAACTCCTTTGGTGGTAACACTAAGTCGTTGTTAAGGAGTCTCAAGTTTTCCCAAGGGAAAACAGAAATGATATTTATCAAAAATGCCCAGTGATTACTGAATAATTTTCCAGGCAACAGAAAGTACCTTGATATCACCTTGACTGGAAAATAGAAACTAAAGAGCTGAATAACCTCTTCTTTTCTTTAAGAATAAGTCTAATATCACTACATAGCCCTAATTCCCTATGACCACACACACAAATACTTTAGCCATGCCCAAGGATGGGTTTATATTACTATTTACTTTATTTTGAAAAAGTACCTTTTCAACAGGATAGCCAACAACAATTTCATCATCTATAGCCAAGATCTGATCTCCAACTTTGAGCCGTCCATCCTAAATGGAAACATGCAAGATTTCAAGTGATTTTCCAGAGGTAACGCCCTCCTCCACCACTTTATAACAGTGAGAAAGGTAAAAACCTGACCTTAGCTGCCGCACCATGCTCTGTTAAACTCTTTATGATGACTCCACTGAGTGTATCTTCTTCACTGATAGCAATGCCCAAACCCCCTTGATCCTAGAAAAATAAAAACAAGAACATTAGAAGACTTGAAAAGATTAGTTTTATCTAAAGGGATACACCCAGGGGCTAGAAAAGCAATTAAAACTCTTCTAATGTTCACTATTAGAAATCTCTGTTTTTCAAGCAAACTTCCAAATTTTTCTAATGAGAATAAGTTCTCCTCCATCAAACATTCCAGTGTTTTCACTCCTCCCATATGTCTGACATCTTTAGTGACATTAATAAAATATCCAGTTAGCAAAAATGTATACAGTAATTCAATCAAAACATTCAGCATTTGCAAATTTGGTCTTGTGTAACTGGCTGACTGAATAAGTCATTCAAAAACAACCCAAGAATCCTCTTGCCTCCTCTCTTTCTGGCCTGTAACTTAGAATTAACAAGCAGGTCTGGCCCCTTCATTCTTTTCTGCCACCCTTCTTCCTGTAGCAGGCAGACTTGCAATTACTGTTGCATGCAATGTCCTTTCTGGGGCTGAACAGAGTTGTTTCTCCAGAGAATAGAATTTTGATTTGCTGCACAGTGAAAGTGCCTTGTAGCCCCAAGACATGCAATGACAACCTGCCAAGGCTGGGGAGCTACACCTACTTTGTCTATATTTTCCACATTTTCTTTTATCAAAACCAAATGTTCAGTAATATTGGACTTTACCTACCTTTCTTTAACATTTATTTTAACAAAATAGAGTTTTGAACATTTTCATTCTGGCCAGAGCTAGTAATCATTTTCATTATAGTTTTTGTCCATGGAAAAGTTACAAAAAACAAAAAAAGAACAAAGGGAATCTTGTCATGGTTCCTCTGAAATATACATACAAGAGCCAAACTTGCCATCAGAGACATTTATGGTCATGACTATGACATCAAGGTTAGGTTTCGTCACCCTTTTAAAGATTATCAACATTGTAGCTTTTTCAAGGTAGTTTATTAATGCCTGATGAGTTTTAGACTGTCACCGAGCATCTCTCTAACACCTCTTTCTTTCCAGGCAATCAGTCATGTGTATCGGCCAGAGAAAACTGGATGTTTAGAGTGAGCAGAACTGAGTTTACCTTCTACCTAGCTGTAGAAATTTGGATATGTCACTTAACATCTAAAAACTCAATTTTCTTACCTAAAATATCTAAATTTTCTTATCTGAAAAAATAGAAGAATAATAATCATACTTGTCTTATAACAATCAGGAAAGTAGCACCTTATTGGTACAGTGGCATTTGCTAATTATTTACCTAACAGCCCCAGCCCTTTGTAAAAACTGGGAGATTTCCACTAGAATATCCATCCCCACCTCCCTAACAGTCTTTCTGCCTGCCTCCTCCCCCACCTCTCTCCCCCACCCTCACACTCTCTCTCCCACCTCCCTCTTCTTTCACATTTCAGGAGGTGGCTTTAAAATATGAGCAGAAATTCTTTGATACTGCTCCCTTCAAGAAGGGAAGCCTAACAGTATGGGCTAGACTTAGTGACTTGATTCTAACAAACAGAATAAAGCATAAGCAGTAGTGTATAACTTCATAGCTATACAGTCTCCTTGCTGATTCTCTTGGATCATTCACCCTGCAGGAAGCCAGCTGCCATTGTCATGAGGACACTCAGGAAGCTCCAAGAAGAGAAAATAAGTCTCCTTGCCAATAGCCACTTCAGTAAATAATCTTGGAAGTAGTATCTAGCCCCAGTCAAATCTTTAGATGACTGCAGCCCTAACGGGCAGTGCGTAGGCAACTGCACAAGAGATTCTAAGCCAGACCACCCAGCTAAACTGAGCCCACATTCCTGACCCACAGCAACTATGAGACAATAAATGCCTGTTGTTTTAAGTTGCTAAGTTTTGTGGTAATTTGTTTTGTAGCAAAAGATAAGTAGCTCCAAGAATGGGGTTTGAACAACTTAAGTCAATTCTACAATTCTATTCTCATGGCCTGAGTCCCTGGCTCAAGAGTAGGCATGTGATCTGAACTGATGCAATTAGGATGGATTTTGGAACTTTTGATCAGAACATATGAATAGCCCTTCTTTCCCCATCCCCACAGCTATCTGTAAAAGAAGTAGCACATGGCCCCAACTATGGTTGGCAGCCATTCTCAAACAATGGAGAAGATCACTTGAGATGACACAGTGTCACAGACAGAGGGAAATAACTGGCTCTTGATGACAATATTGAGTTTCAGAATCAACTGCCCTTGAAGGTTGCTGACTTGAGTCCCTAAATCCCTCTTCTTTGATTAAGCCTGATGGAGTTAGGGTTTTTTTGTTATTTTCAACAGGAAGAGCCCTAAAAGGAACAATAAGGTATACATCTGTATGTATAATATGCCCCAAACCCACTTGGAATACTACAAAAAATAAATAAGTATATACACATCTATAATTTATTGATATCAGAAGAGCAGGATGATATATAAGAAAGGATAACAGGGTGTGACTTTACAGTTTCTTAGCCAATTGCTCAACTTTCCACTTACTTCTGCCAACTATATATAGTCCTTAGCAGGAAAAGATCTGAGAAACATTGTTCTGGGCTAGTTAAAATAGTACCATATAGGGAATGTAAAACAAATTAAGGAAATATATTTTTGGAGGAAGAGCTATATAATTAAACAGCTAGAAAAGGGTAAACAAGAATTAAAAGTGGGATTAAACTAAACAAACTATTATTATTATTAGGAGAACTATTTGAAGGTGGAACATTCCCTAAAATTCAAAAGAAGAAAAGCTCTTAATTGTATTTGAAGGCTTTCACCATATAAAATTGTATGGATATGAAAGCGATCTTTGACAATCATAGAAGGCTGTTACCTGCTTTGATGTATAGGTACACACATCAAAGGTTGTTCCTGGGGCAAAGTGTGCTAAAAATATATCTTTAATCAAAAATATTTTCTGATAAATGGAATTAACCTTTCAGTTAGCTAGAGTTTAGATTATATACATAAGAACTTTCTGTTTATACTTCTACTTTCCCATTTTAAAAATGTGAAAGATTAAAAAGAAAAAAGATAATGGACTTGTCAAGAGAGTTTCTAAGGAGTCAAAACAGAACTAGAAATGACCTGCTACTAGAGCTCCCATTTTGAGACAATGTAAAAATTATTCTCTTTTCCAGATTCTCCTGATCTCAACATCTTTTCCCTCATGCGTGCATTGCATGTAAGTGTTCATTCATTCTGCCCTTCCAGATACTTACTCAACATGAACTATGTATACCACACTAAGATAGTGGGAGAGAAAGTGTAAGAGTTTCTTTTCTCAACGTGTGTGCGTTTTAGATGTACAGAAAAGATACTCGCACGAAAGTTAATAGGAGACATGCTCTTTGGCCAAACATAGTTAAGTGACACATAAATGAAGACATTAATAGTAACATTATATAGGCCAGAATATTGAAGGGATATTTCAAAATAAATGAGGTGAGATTTAAGCTGGGTCTTTAGTATATGTAAGATTTGGATAAGCTAAAAGAAAGCAGAAAGACCATCTGAATGATATAAGCAAAGGCAAGGAGGGATAAATTCTCAAAACATTCCCCATGGGCTTTTGATTCAAATAAGTTTGACTGAAGTAGAGGAACCTATAGGGATTTTACAAAGGTAGATGGGGCCCAAATGCAAGCCGAAACAAGCAATGGGAAATGGGACCTGGAGGTAAAAGACCAGAGTTTAAGTTCTAGCTCTACCATTTGGAGTCATGGGAACAGGTAAAAATGGGAAAAATAATAGCAATCTCACATGGTTGCTAAGAAGTAAATGACATAATGAACAATGTAGTATTACCATTAAATTATTTTTTTAAGTAATCATAATTTTAAAAAATACAGGATAGTATAAATGACAAAAGATTTCAGATGAGGCATGAATGTTAGAGTCTGGCTAATTCTCCCATCTTTGTTTAATTGAGTTCTATTCCCACATCTATCTAATGATGGGGTTAAGAGTGTAGAGGCTTGTTGGGATATGTCACTTAACATCATTTTTAGCAATGGCTTCCTCAAGGGATGTTTTCAAAGACACATTCTTTGGGGAACTCAGAAACTCATGGCTAAAAGTATTAATGTAAATAACTATAATAACTTATACTGTGGTAAGTGCTTTATATAAATTCTTAATCCTTACAATAGTATCTCTAATATAAAGGTATTATTTTCCCCATCTTACAGATGAGGAAAGTGAGGCCCAGAGAAGTTAAATGGTATAGGAAAGCAGCCTGTTACATGGCATGAGTGAGGCCATCTTGAAATGAAATGGCAATGGTGACTGGATGTTTGACTCCTGCATACCAAGGAATTCTGCAGCAAGGTCTTTAAATAATGCCTGTAGCATACATAACCCTTCATAAAGATGTTTTATCCAACCTTCCCAGTGGTCATGAGGTTCAGCAAGAAAGTCCGAGATGTGATCAGCTGCATATGTCTTTACCTTAAAACTTGTATTTTCTAGAGGGTGGATGTGGGGATCCACTGTCTGATGGCCACCCATGGTATCACTTCCATATATAAATCCCTATTAAATATTTCTTT